>AXCO02004014.1:0-21865 GCA_000473525.2 Anopheles melas | reverse complement strand
ATAACTTTGTTTACTTCGTTACTTAAAAACGTCAAAAAAAGATTAAAATAATAGAAGCTGCTTGGAACACACAATCTTAATTATAGAGGGTTGTGAGAAATTCGTATAAAAACAGTAGTCTGGTAAAACACTAACGAATTGAGAACCTCTTCAGATTACGTAAACTATCTGGTTACTAATTAAATAATGCAACAAGATCAACAATCAACAAAATAAGCAACCTTTCAAAAGCAGTAGAAGCATCTTATGAAAAGAGAAAAGTATAATAAGCCTCTTCAAGAGATTCTAGCGACCTTTGTTTCTTTTGCTAGCTAGTACCATGCTTAATTGATGGAGTAAAGATGGCGAGAATGATTCTATGTATTTTTTTTTCTTTGCTTGCTTGAAAGTAATAATTCAAAGTATCGAAAAAGCAGTGTAATATACAGTACAGCACAGTTTTACTTAACAGCGGAAAATTGAAACGAGCTCGAGAACAAAACATATATTTTTCAATCATCTACCGCTCCCATTCCCGACGGTCCATTGTAGCAAACTATTAATCGAAAGAGAGAAAAAATCTTTCAATTGTATCAAGTGCGTTGTTATGATTGATGATCCAAACCGCAACACAGAAACAACTACCCAAACAAAAACAAAAAAACAGTTAATAATTCATTCCCAACAAGTCTGCAATCAAACGATAGCGTGTACAGTTGACGCCAACCACTTCAAACTGCAATCAGGTTCCATGCGATCGCCTGAATGGTGGTAGGTGGTGAACTGATATTAATTGAATTTTAATTAGAGCTTCAATTTACTGCAACACTTCACGTATGAACGGCTTTACTGGAGCGAAGAAAAAAAGTGGCACATGTACGTAGGCCGTACTGATTGGATGTTTATTAGCAGTGGTTTCGCTTCGCTTTGTGTTTATGGTGATGTGCACAGAGGAAAACCAAATTTTAATCCCAATCATCCGCTGTGGTGGAACGGTTTAAGCGATAACTTTAAAGGGAAGAATATAGTTGGAAAAGCCACAGCAAAAATTGGCATGGCTCAAAGTATAGAGAAATTAATTTATGAGCTTAGTTGTATATGCATTATGTACACCTCGATTAGCGTTCTAGTATATATCACCGAAAGCATCAGCCAAGACTGCTATCTATTGTCCGTTGTACACCTTGCGTGTGAGTGTGTAGGTTGTAGACCGGATAAAGCCGTTAATGTGTTTCTGTGAGCTACACAGTGGGCCGCCAGTGTTTGCTCTTGCTAAAGGGTGATAGAGTTGGCCAAATATATGATACGAACATGTACGGTGCGATCCGTTGAACGGTTCACAAAATCCTACGTTTTAACGGAGAACCATAATCAAATGCAAACTGCTTTCGCAACTGCGCCTCTATCGCGTAGGAGGTGTGGTAGTAGATTGCCTAGCCCACCATCGCACATCCTAACATGTTTGTCTAGCCTTTTCACACACTCGCATACACAGATAAACAAACAAGCGCGATGATGCGCGGAGAACATAGTTTTAAGCTCAATCTTCTACTCGATACCGTCGGAAAGTCGGGGTGACAACGTATGCATATGGGAAAGATAAACAGCTGCCGATGGAAAGGGCAACGAAATTCCATCACGCCTCATGATGAGGGACGTTTGCGGAGCGGTGTAAGGATGAGTTCTTAAGGAAACATTGGTCTGCCTTATTCATTTTCTCATCACCCTTGAGACTAAATAGCACTGAGAAGCTGGGCAAACGTTGAGGCAAGTGTGTAGGGTGCGTCGTGCGAAAGTTTCTTTTATTCGACATAATTGGCACCAATGTTTATGCTGCGGATTTTTGTTTTGTTGCTGCCTCTACAAACTGCGCGGGTGCGAGCCGACAGTGACGGGTAGCAAATGTCTGCCGACTATAAAATTTCGGTTGACAGAGTAAAGCTGTTGCTTCATTCGCGCTAGTCGCATGTTTGTTTTTCTAGCGCTTGGGCCTGAAAGCGGGAAGAAAATTTCCTTCAAGGTTTCCGACGAATTGATTGACTCGGGCTTTGACCGGATCGGAATTGGATGGTAGTAAAATATGTGTTTGTTTTAAGTTTCACATGCTAGTGGTTGCGGTCGTGCAAGATACATACTTGCACACCGCGTTAAGCCGTAAAACGGCACTAAACAACGAGTGGATCGTAACTGGGCGGCATGTGCCGGTCGGATGTGGCAAAACATTATTCATCAGGCACGAACCGACCGTTCACTCCGATTGGGGTGTGGTGCTTGTTTTCTAAAATTGAGACGGAATTTGTTTTTACAGTTAATATTATTATATACAATTTAAAATATCTGACACGCTGCTTCATTAAATATAAAATTTGTATAGCTCGAGAATTTGTAGTCCAATGTTAAAATATGATAAAAAGGACCCAGCTATAGAAGTGAAACAGGAATAACAAACGTCAAAGACAAAATATCCGATACCACAAATTGGCCACAAAACGTACAATTCCAGCAGAACGAGCACAGTGATTTATTCGCCAAACGTGTTCAGTCATGTACAAACCATAAGCGAACGGCATGTAAGTGACACACCAACCATTTAGCTGGAATTTGGTACAAAAGGACAAGGATTTTAGTGACCGCCGCCACACTCACCACCAACAACTCCATCACCACTACGATCATACGTTTTGAAATGGATTTGGAAGCTTAAGACTTGAGGTTGGAAAATAATTAAACCCAACCACGTTCCCAACACCGATGCGATACCGACCGATGGTTGGGAGTGTGTTTTTTACCCGAATTAATTAAATAATAAGCCAGCGCTTATTTTTCATTCAAATTTGAAGCACACAGTCGTAGGCACTCGTCTTTCGTTCCTTTTCCTCTTCAAACCGCATCAATGGAGCGTCCCGGAGAGGAAGAGAGAGAGATAGAATGTGTGTGTGCGTGTGTACGAGAAAGGAAAAATATTGAAACAAATGCGAGCCCTTTGACACAGGCACCAACGTGTATGCTGCTTGGAGACACCACTGTCTGCGACTAACCGACCCGGGGTTGGCTTAAGTGTACGTTTCAATCGAATGGAGGCCCACGGTACCGCCCAAGGGCTGCCACAGCACATGAAGCGTACGACACCGGTAAAGTTTGAACCGCACGAGTGCCATCAAGCGGATAACACTTTACCCTGTTTGCTCGTAGTACCGAGTTGCACCATTAGCGAAAATGGCCTAGACTTTCAGCTCTTCGGCAGCACCACCGGGCCTTAAAGTCGAGATCCGAGCAAGTTGAGAAATTTTACCGATGGGTTGCGTGGATATCCGGCACGCATGCCTCACTCATACCTAAGCCTGTCCAGGCAGCCACACAGCCAACCGCGCGAACGACACATCCGCCAGCGCTGGATTTGCTTTTAGCCCGAGGACCTGCGAAGACAAAAGGATGAAGTTTTAATTGAATATGGGATTATGATGGGTTGCCCGTGTTACGAGTCAAGCGTAAGCGGTCTGCCAACATGTCCGTTCGACTTTTGCGCTGACTCAGGCCGCCAGCAACACCGTCTACACGAACATACGGTACACGGTACAACAGTTGGTTCTGAGGTCATTGTTTCCGACGTTTCAGCGCCAGCGGCGCTTATCGCATGCCATTGGCCTGACCGTTGGCTGAACGACGAAGCCCTAGCTGCAATGCCAACTTGATCTATTGTGTTGTCGAAAATATGGCTCTGAAGTTCCCTAGCAACACCTACCCTTTTTTATTGCAAACAAATGCACAACAATAACATGCCACTTCCGGCATTCAAACGGACCGGAGCGAAAACGTTTTGGCAGGTTTCGCTGCAGCTTTGTTTGCCAAAGTCTTGACTGAGCATTAGCTGCCAGCGGATAAGGATTAAGATAAGACATGATTACCGTGATGGATGTTTGACTCCGGATGAGAACGGGGTTTCAGTTTTTTAAGACTAGAAAGAAAGGGGTTTTTTTTTAAAGATACGCTTCCCTTCCAACTGAATATCCAGGCATGAGAGAAAACATATTGCGGGTTGTTAATTCATATCTGGCTGGTTTACCGTTGATATTTGTTTTACGAAACCTTTTGTTAAATTAAAAGATTCAAATTTACGCAAAATGAAGGCTAAATGCTAGTGAGGCTAAATTGAAATTGCTTATATTTAACTGTTCTATCGATATTTAATTTTAACAGAATGATTTACTACATTTCATTATGGAATATTCATGTTCCTACCATTTCGGAAACAATGTATGCACTCCATCATTTATTAATCATCAAAACTCATCAGCAATCACTTAATGCAAATGTCAAATATAGATATACTCTTTTCCCGTTCTTCGGGAAAAAAAGAAAAGCCTAAGGCAGTAAATCAATAAGTTCGAAATAGGAAATCAAAATGGCACACCTGGTTTCTAATCGATATGAAAAACGGGATACACATATACAGTCCGATAGTAATTGATTCTTAAAATCTAAAAGCAAATCCCATCCAATCTGCTCATAAACATCACTCCGTTCCGATAAAAGTAGCCCCCCCTTCTCCCCCCACACACGGGCACGTTTAACATCGGGAACGAACAGCATAGCGAAGTTCAGGGCCAGCGAATGTTTGATGCTAATTTTAGCATCGGAAATCTGCTTTCCCAGGATTTCCACGCTACTCACTGTTTCCATTCGAGCCGCACTTTTGTTACCATGTAAACCGGTTCACTATCAGCTTCACTGCTTTGCGCTTACCAATATCTAGTCAAATGGATTCAGTTAAAAGCGACCGATTAAGAGGAACGCATCATGGACGCATCGCTTTGTAATGCTTTATCATGGGTACTGTTTCCGTGAGAGTGATTCGTTGCATAGTGACAACCTTTTTTAATGCAGTGTTTAGTATCACGTCGCATGAATTGAACAAAATATAATCGGTTTGAAATTAAAGAACTTCAAAAAGTGACGCTAACCAAACCACTCACACTAACAAAGAAGCAAACATGCATTCATATTATTTCAACTGCGAGATGCATCAACATTGATTTTTTTACCTTAATTGCTCATAAATTTTGGATATTCTTTTCCGGAGCGGGAAAAGTTTAAAAATAATTACCATCATTGCCATCCGTAAGTGGCAGCCAATCATCTAGCTTGTTTTCACGCCCAGACAGTATTTGGTCGATGCATTTGCCAACAGGAGAACCCCACAAAAAACTTTTGATATTTATAGCTACCGAGCGTGGAGGAACGAATCAAAGATCACCCGGTCCGAAGTGACGTCCAATGGGACGGGATTGAAGATTGAGGGGCTCAAGTTCTGCTCGAATTGAATAGATCGAATTGCATCTTGACCATGCAATGCTTCCAAAGGTTTCATGACCAACTGCCAAGGTCGGTGTGTCATTGTGAGGTCAAGTATTTTTTTTTTTAATTTTTGCTTACCCTGTAACATCTTAACTAACATTCAATGCTATGCATCTTCCTATTGGATATTTTTAACCATTTTACATTGCCTGGGAAGCCTTTTACATCTAACCTAAATTGGTTTGGTAGCATTTTTTTGCCTGCTAGCATAAATTGAATTCTATCCAAACGTATGCATTTCATCGCGATGTAAGCATACACACTTTATGCGTTTCCTATTGAATTTCCATTTCCATCTGTAGTAGCATCAATGCTACCCACGGAGCTAGAAGAGCAAATTGCAATTTTCTATCAAAACTGGGCATGAACCATACCGATCGACAACTCGGTCAAACTTTGAGTGGGATTTACTTGTATGCCAAAGCACTTACTTTGTATCCATGAGTTCTCCATCTTCGTCATCCATCACGACCTAACGAAATACGGAAAGAAATATTTCTCCACCGCTCACGAAGGCAGATGATGGCATCATCGGATGCACCATGAGATAACTTTACCAATTTTTTCCCTCGGTTCGAAATTTGCCCGGATCACTGCTTGTCATTTCCTTTCTGGATCGGTCGTAGGTGATGAGATGAGTGGTTGTGGTGGCAGATCAGATTGATGACTAGATCGATGCAACTGCGCCACCGAACGCCGTTGACTGAATGCCGCTGTGGACACAAATATAGATGAAGATTTCGGCGCGCTGCACTAACCGATCCGGGACCGTCGACAGGAATCCATTAGTGACGAACATATATTTTACATTTGCTTTCCAAATACTGCTCCTCTTCCTCTTCTTCCTAGCTCACTTCCTTGCTATTGGCAGTGATGGGATTGCCAAAACGGAAACCCGCGAACCGGTGAAAGACAAACGTGTCGACCGTTGCAGCTAGGTAAATGGCAAACAGTGAACACGTAGCTCAGATCGCGTTCCGAGGGTGAACGGGAAATGGTGTGGAATTTCGGCAACCCGTGTTCGGGGCCCGTGTTTGCTTGCAATTAGCGCCGGGGCGACAACATAGTTGATGGACAGCTGGAATTTGACGTGAACCACCGACAACATGTGAGCAAGCAAGCGATGGAAAAAGGGAATATTTTGAATATGAAAATGTTTAAACGCGCATCACGAGCAGGGGAGAAAATGTGCTGCGGGATTTGTTTGATTTTCCCTGTCTTACTACATCTGGAGAGAGATGGGAAAACATTTGATCATGTTTCGCCCATTGCTGCCTCTAATTGGCTGACGATGGAGTGTACGTTAGCAGCAATTGCTACCAGCAAGGTAAAAGTTTCAATGGGGCAATTTAACCACAGGCAAGAGTAATTAGGTAGAAGCAGCATATACTTATCAGCTCATGGCCGAGCATTAGCAGAGCAAACGAGTCGTGAAAGCTATTACAGAAGGTACTTTAGTCGCAGAGAAAATAGGCAATTTCATATTCATTAAAAATCTTTACCTATCATGCATCACACCATCTCAAAAGGCCATTTATGCCATATCGCGATTATAGCTCCTGGTTTCATCAGGTATTGGGCAAATAAAACCACTCTCATAAAGTTGTCCAACAAACGTCAACAAATTTGACAATCAAGCCTTCTTACGGCAAAGCTTTCTGATTTAATTTTTGCCCAACATTATTGCACTACTCTTACACCGTGCGTGAAATTTATGTCCGTACCAGTGGTTACAAGATTTTATCGTACAGCAAGCAGGCCACACCATGCTTCACGGTAATCGATGGAGGAGCCGATAGCCGTGTTCTGATAATCGGAGCAGATTGTAGCTGAGTGTCCCACCGCCATTTCCTCCGTCGCTCGTTGAAGTTTTGCTGAGTGACATGGGATCGTTTGCTGATGGTGTGATTTCGACCGCTGGTTTTTCTTTGTGTAAGTAGAAGTTTCTAAAAGATATCCCTCTTGCTTGTACTCTTCAACTATTGTAATGGCTGAGTGCGCAAGCTTTTCCTGCTGGTCTAGTGAACTAAAGGATAAAACGAGTATCAATCGTGAATAAGGCTTTTTGAGAGTTTCTTTCTGACCTTTAAGAAAGAAGCTTTCGATGTATTTTGGAACATTGAAAAATGAAGGTGCGATATGAGGCATTAGTGGTAAATGGTTCAGTATATAAAAAAGGTAAACATAGAGGATATTTGTACATTCTCCATAGTAGCAACGACTGACTATTCGAATCCTCTTCACTAGCTTAAAGGCAAGGAAGTCTGCGCAAGCTAGCATGAGGGTCGCTACGGTATAGAGGAAATGATTTTGAAAATTGATAAGACAACATTTGTGACTAATAAACAATAATTTTTGTTCGTGTTGTGCAAGCATAATTGTATCTGGAATTAGCACCAATGTATTTGTAAACCACTCAAAACCTCAAGAAAACAAGTAGTCACAAACCTTTTGTAATAAAAACGCTTGCAAAACGTTCGTTTCCTTGCTCATAAATAAGTTTAATCAAGAATGCTTCGCTGTTTTACGTCATTGTCAGGCACTTTTCGCTATCCTTCTCACCGGAAGCTCAATCCACCTCAGCAGCACAAGTGCATAAAGTTCGTTTCGCCCACAGCATCCATTATCTGCGGTCCTGCAGCCAGTACGGCTGTCATTAACCTCAAATTGGCGGAATGAAATAACGGAAGAATGCAAAGTATTTCTGCCCATCCCATTTCCCACCGACACGCGCAGAGCGTTTGCTTTATCCACTTAATTCACTGCCGCACAACGGTGGAAACAGCTCGTCGCACTGGTGCCAGAAGAAGGTGCCATCATCCGCTCGTCTGGCAGACAAAGAAGCAGATGTGCGGCGAAAGGAAAAGGGGTGGCAAATAGTTGAGTGATGAACGTGGAAAAATTGTTCCCACCGGTCCTTTTCACGGTTTCTTTCACTCTTTAACAGTTGGAGAATTTTTATAAAGCTTTTCTATACGTGCGTTAACAAACCACTTTTGAGCTTTGTTATACAAAACTTTAACAAAAAAAAACAAACTCACAAAAAGCATAAATCCCTTGTAAAACAAGCTTCTTTCAGCGACAAATTTAATATAGAGCAAAGTTAAATTAAATGCATCTCCAGCAGCTATGTAGCATTATTAATGCATATCTTCGAGCACCCTTGGCACTGGGAAAACTACGTGACGGGGAAATAAAAGGAGACACCAGTTTAAAATGTGCATCTTGTTGTGATCATTTTAACTTTAGTTGGGACAGGAAAAAGGGATCAAAGGAATTATTAATAATAAGAAAATTAAAATATTCTCAGAATATTTTACTGACAGTCAGTCTATGTAGAGCGTGTACTGCATTATTGATGAAATTTGTTTTCCTATGCGTTTGAGGAAAGTTAGCTTTTAGTATTAAAAGATTTTCTATACGTTTTTCGAAAAAAATACATAACTTGGTTAAAAACACGTACTCATTTCGAATGATTTTTGACTTGGTTTGAAAAAGAAATAAGATCATATAAAGAATCGTGACCAGTAAATTTAATTCACCAAAAACAGACTACGAAGAATCAGCGTCATATCAATGCACAACATAATCCATAATGCATGCAAAAAACCACCGTGCTGTCTCAGGTACCATGGATGAGCTGACATAATCCTAATACATCCCGTCCGGATAAAATCCGGATCAATCTATTTTTTCATCTCATGTTTTATAGGAACACAAACAATTCCACCAATTTCCAGAAATAATTTGATGCTTGGTTTCTGACCATTTCAATAAATTAGTACCTCTAACATAAATACCTTATTACTTAGTAATATATATTAATTGAGGATTATCTCTTCCATTAAATGTACGTTTGTTTGTACTGTAAGAGATATTTAAATAATTATATTTTTATGATAATTTTCAAAAAGTGAATGCATAACATTTTGATTGAGTAGTAAACTAAATAACACTTTATTAAACATCTCAACCACTCTTGCTGCGAAAAAATAAATCATTATTTTTCTATGGTATCATATTTAAAGACACTGATTTAACTATACACAATGTCATCAAATTAAAATGAGGTATTGATATTTGACTCCATCGTTCCATATCATGGGATTCAGTTGCATAGTGTAGCATACCCCCATTTATATCACACCAGTTGTCAAAGGCAAACATGATGATGATGATGATGTCACTCGACCCACAACCAATATAACTACCATGATTGTAGAGTGTAGAATAACGTTTACAGTACAAAGTTTTCGATGGGCTTGCCTTATTGCAAATCCAAATAAAAAAAAACGGATCCATTTCCTTCCGAAATGTTGCAATGTCCAGCGGCTCTATAGCACTAAAGAAAGGAACACTGTGTATGCGAATGTAGAATAGCTTCTTGGCAGCTTGATTGCTTGTTAGGGCTGGAGAACGATCTAGTCGAAATGCAATTGATGTTACTGCTGCTGACCTAAACCATCATGCATTCAGACAAGAGAACGTAAAGCCCGAAACGATGCAACCCATTCGGTCGTACCATGAAGGATGCAGTAATGTATTATGAATACATCAGCATCATTGCCACTTGTTTCCATCCAATAGGCGTCTGCAAAATGTGTGTACCGCAGCCCGGGAGAAAGCAGTACGAGGACAAAGTTTGGCAATCTGCCTGGTACGTCTTACACCAGTATGGCCAACAGTCAGCTGGCCGAACCAGCAGTATGACCGGTTCAGTTGACCTGATTTCGGAACCGAAAGGGTATCATCGGTACATTGTTTGGTTTGCCGGAGTTGTCGGAGATTTCCACCCGCACTATTTGTATGCCGAATGTCACAGCAAATCGCAAACCGGCAGATATGTGGATGGAAATTGAATTCACTTTTCATTTTGCTGCCTTGAGCCGGTTTCCAGCTTTTTAAACAAAAAAAAAAAGTTTCTTTTAAGGTTGAAATCGAAAAATTTAGTTTTTTCTGGGTGCGCGACGATGCTTGTGATGATGTAACTAGATGGTGACAAAAGAAGTGTCCGGGAACATGGAAATGAACTTTAAAGTTTCCTAAAACACAGTGTCCTTAGTATTGAAAGGGAAGAGAAATCGTTACATAAAACCCGGTTTTCAATGAAATGTTTTTGATACCATTAAATGCTAGCCGATGATGGAAAATCCAATCAAAAAGTGCTCGATTGTAATAACCCCCGGTTTGGGACGCAGAAGACGTTTAACAAGCGCTCTACATTGATTCGTTCGAGCAATCGAGGAACAATAAAAACGATTTTGACAGACATAAAAATACTGTAAAAGGAATGGCCAAGACATAACCTCGACAACCATCCTTGCTGTCGTTACCGAAAGGACGACGACATTTGACTGGTCATTAAAACCAGCCGGAGAATGACCCTTGTCGTTCTATGGTTACAGCACATGCCACGTGGAACCACATGTTGCCGTAATGAAATCGAAGTCGTTGTTTGGGGAAGTAGCAACCATGTTTGTGCCGTTGTTTGACTGGGTTTGAGCATATAAATACATTTGGAACATCGAATAATTGGAATGCAAAACTGTCGTAAAGATAATTGAGGCTAACCTTCTTTATTGCAAGCCTTTACATTTACCTTGCTTTTCACACACAATATTGCAATAAATGGATAAACTTTTAATTAACTCACTCGTTTATTCTCCCGTTCAAGTTCAATTTTCATGCAAATTTAAAACGATCGATTGTGAGCCATACTATGTTGAGGTTACTTTTTTGCTTCCCATGGTGTTGAACTAGAAAATGAGGATAGTTTTTTTTTATTTGCTTAAATCTATTAACACCCCTTTTTATCACTAACAAAAAAGATGGGTCGGGAAAAAACAAGCTTTGTCGCCTCACCGCGGTCGATAAATCGGGAGCGAACGAAGCACATTGGCGTTTTTGTTCCCCAGTGCTTGTTTCCCACTTTTGCG
Source organism: Anopheles melas (assembly GCA_000473525.2). NCBI lineage: Eukaryota > Metazoa > Arthropoda > Insecta > Diptera > Culicidae > Anopheles > Anopheles melas. Next base: position 10,595 of record AXCO02004014.1, on the reverse strand, counting down.
TTTGCTTTGCCACTATAGAGGCCATCAAACAGTAGCAGTAGCACCATCACCATCACCTTCCCCAATGCCTCCCTTCCAAGACAATCGGAAGGAATAGGGAAACCGGGGAAGGTCCGGATTAACAGCTCGTTAGCATAATTTAGCCATACCGCACCGTCCAATGACACTGGCGAAGACGAAGCCGTTGTTCGTGGCAAATGTGCAGAAGAACGGGCTGAAAAGTGACGACAATTCTGGGAGAAACCTCACAAGCACACTTCCGACCCACCGCGACTTTGAACCGACCGGGTAATGATGCTTTTCCGAGGCTCGAACGGGGCGAATCCATCACTCATGCCTATCGACAGTGTCGAAAACACTGCCTCTCAGCCCTGACAATGGTGACCGTCGCGGGGAGGCCGTTTTGTATGAAATATATTGTGTGTGAGAGTGTGCGTTTTTTATACTTTATTTCCCCTACCCCATTCACTCACCTCTCGATTCGTTTATGTCAACATCGATTCACCAGAGGGGATAAACGCAGCCGCGTCCCCGGCTGATCTTGAATCTGCGCGTCGTGAACATTCGATAAAACTCGCCCGAAATCAATCACTACTGCGCGCCCGTTCGTTCAAATACACTTGCCACGGCTACTGTACGTTTGATTACGTACGCTGGATTTTATATACACCGACACGGATTCAAATATTGTACATCTTTGCACCATGCCGTTACTATGGGCTCCCAATCGCCCGGCGTAGTGAAATATTGTATGCAGGATGTTCAATCAATTTTTTGACGACGATTACACAATTGATTGATGGAGTGCTGTGGGTAGCGATTTACCACGTTTGCCACGTGTCATGGTGGAAATTTCCACACGATTTTGGTTTGAAGTGAAACAGGAAGGTTTGGCACAGACATCGCCCGCGTGGCAAAGTTAAGCTGGATAGAAATAAAAAAAAGAAAGAACCCTTCGCCCCACCGCATGTTGGATATGTCCTGCGCTATCGTGGAACCATGTGGATGCTACAAGCACGACGCTTGCTTCGACATGAGTTGTCAGAAGTTGAGCGCCGCGCTACCGGATGTGTTGACAAGCTAAGGGTGTCTAGTTTGTCTTGGCGCCGGATCGTGCGTGTTCGGTGCTGGAGAGATCCAAATGTATGATGTTAGCCGTCAATCTGACAGCGTTGCTCAACTGGAAGCAAGACAATCCTTGCTGAGCAAACAACAATTTACACGAGATCATCTCAAACATAACTATCTTGTTGAAATGATCGTGATTCAGTTTCGTTCGCTAGCGCTTATTTCAATGGCAAGAATTATAGAATCATTAAAATGGTCTCGATACAAACCATCAATTAATTATGCTGAGAGGTCTGAAGAAAACACATTGCCATGTTTTGTAAATAAAAACTCCTTTTCACGTAGCAATGAATGTCTTCATCTGACCTTCAAACCATTTGCCTTCAAGCCCAAACAGCATAATTATCACACAACTTTTCTTTCCACCGAAGTACTCCAATGTGCTGCTTTTCCGGCTGTCAATCGTGTGGCGAGTGTCAAAAGCGTTAAAAGGAGGCGCACGGTCGTTCATTCAGTCATGCCTCAAGAGCGGAGAAGGATGCTATGATCAGCCTATCGTTCGCAGCCCTTCATCGTTCCAGACACTCCTCGACGGGAAGAACACACACTGTCCATCATTAAAAGGTCAACCATTTTGAACCACTCGCTATCGTCGGGCAGGCTCTCTTGATCTGAAGTACCCTAGCGCAATTTTGAGCTCCTTTCACTAACCAGTGTCAGAACACCTCATTAACGGTGCACTTAGTGGGTGTTTGTCGGCCTGTGGCGCTGTAGGGTGTAATAAGAGCACCAGTTTCTATGCTAATGTGCAAGCGACCGGGCGAACGTTTGTGTGCGTGTGTGTAAACTCTGTTGGCCTACTAATGCGAGCGAGATGAATGCGGCGTACGGTGTACACGCGAATGCTACATGAATAGTGGGAAAGTTTTTATATCACCTGGACGTGAGGCATTTTTTTGGTACACAAGTAGCAGAATAAAGCGTGGGAACAAAGCTGTACTGCATAAAGCCGAGATAATATCAACACAATTACCATATTAGACGAGCCGGTGAAATAAAGCTGTCTTCGTACCAATTGTACCGTTGTAACATGCAAGAAGAAAAAAACACACACACTCACACATAAGGATCCACCTCGCTCGTTACTTTCATTTGAAGGTGAACTGCACATGTGACCCTTTGTGACGACGGTTGCACATGTTGGGCATAGTCGGCATATTCTACATCCCTCCAGGGAGGATGGCCTAGCTTTAATTCCACTAAACCACTCTAGCTGCCCTGTGTCATCAGTATTTTGCTCACATGTCATTTACACCATATGCAGGATCACGTCATTACGTGTCAGCTGCAATCAGTGGAGTGTGTGTGTGTGTGTGTGCTCGGCACGGTCTACGATGGAATAGATAAACGTTTCTTCATGCTTTCTCCGTTCGTTTGCTCTTTTCATCCGTTTTCCGTTTGTTCAGTGTTCTATGTTTTTGTGTCTGCCTTGGGCAGTCCTTTTGTCTTCTTTATCTTTTCCTATGGGTAGTAACAATAGCACTAATTAATTAATTCTGATGGCAGCAGGGTGTCAGGTCAGGAGCAGCACGAGCTTGTGAGCCTGTGTGTCAAGTGAACGAGTTGCAACTGTGCATAATGCAGAATGCACGCGTTCTTTTTTCTCCTATTTTTGCTGTTCCACTTTTGCGCTTTTGCCACAGGCGTCGGTGGGAGGTTGAAATCCTGTGAACGAAAGACAAATGTCGATTTGCTCGACAATGCAGCAAGCAATTGAATTGGTAGCATTACCAAGCTTACGGTAATATGTTCCATTTCGGTTTGATGATGTTGCCGGAACGGAACAAAGGATAAGAGATCAAGCATGCTAAGGTTCGCAAACACCTTACCGTACACTTGATCTGATGTGCAAATGGGAGCGTCATTTCCGGTAGCAATCCATTAAAAAGTTCTAACATAGACAAGCGTACCCAGGGTGAATGCACAAAAATAAGTTAAAATGTGTTTGATTGCGGTAAACAACTTCTGTGCGGCTACAGCGACGAGGTACCAAATAATAAAAGATACAATGTGGCAGTTTTGTCATTAATTTCAATTAGTATAAGTTGATAATTTCTTAGATATGGAGTTGATAAAGTCTTAGTACAAAACACATTTTAAATAGCATAAAAAATAAAAGATAAAAAAATGTAGAATGATTTTTCATCATCAACAAACTGTCCTTTCTTTTTGAGTCAAAGACAAAATATGATACACTAATTCAACAAAACAAATGCATCTTCTACCCGAAAACAACGATGCACCCAAAAAGCTTTTGACCAAAGTTTACTTCCTTCTTCAAGTTTCCTGTTGTTTATCCGCGAGTTTCCGTTCCACAGCCACATCATTCCGTTTTTATCCAATCGCTTTCATATCTAACCAGTAAGAAGGCACTCGGAATGGCAAAAAATAGTCACTGAAATGGGACAAAATCCATCAACCATTCTGACGCCACATTACGGTTTCCTCTCCACACACACTCACACACACTGGAAAGAGCATTGGAAAACTGTCTTTCCGTCTTTTCCTCCCTTTCTCTCGCTCTCTTTCGCTCTCTCTCTTTCTCCCGAAACCATTGATGCCATGGGTCATCAATCATGTTTATCTATCGTGGGCTCCGCTGGTCCACGGATCATCTCGTAAAAGCAAGACAGCAAGTAAGTAGAAATCAAGGGCATCGAAGTAGCCAGGCATTAGCAGGCCAGCATGACTAAAGCTGGCAATGCAGCGCGCAGTGTGGCACCAGACGCTTTTGGTTCGTTTTTTTTTTCATTTTTTATGTCCATTTGCTTGGATTTCTAAGCACAGCCTCTCGATAAAACCGAACCCGTTGCGGAATAGTGGCGAATCGCCCTTTCGGGATGCTAGGCGTTTATGAGAAATCAACGCCCCGGGTGCATGATGAATAGCCTTTTCATTGCAACATTGAGCTGCTGGCAAAGAGTGGACGGCCGCAATGAAACTGGCAGTAGAACTCACTTTTGCACAAAAACAAAACCATAGGACCAATCTAAACGAAACTCCTCCAAATGGTCGCCAGCATGGGAACGCCGTGGACCGTACGACGGTTTGCAGTTGAATCGATTGTAGAGTGAATGGCGTTCGGATCGCTTTTGGGGCTAGGATTTGATTTCAATCCTCACCATCCGTTCGAAGCATCCTTCAGCTTAACCGAGCTATCTATTTTCGTCCGTAGCCCAGAGCGAATTGAGCAATTGAAAGGTGCGGCGGATGGCTTTTTATTACATCGACATTGAAAACTTTGAGTGCTGTAAAATTGACCTCAAGACTGCAAAGTGCAATGTTGCACTTTCGACCCAGCTGAACGTCTGAGCGAACGGTATAAATCCATGAAATGAATTTGCACAGAATTACATAGTTCTGGATCACAGTGATGTTCACCATGCTCTCAGAATGTTAAGTGCTTTCATTCGGATATGGCTTGTTTAGAATTTGGAAGTGTGCTGTAGACTCTACGTTTATTTCTTTGAACCGATTATACTGGTATATTAAACTTGTATCTGAAATAAGCTGATTTGAAACAAAAAGCACAAATACATTTTATTCTATTTCCATCCCTTAATCCATACCACTGAAAACACTCTACTGTGTTTGAACAAACGTACAAGATAGCTTAGGACAAAGCCGATGAAATTCTCTTCCTGTACTATGGCCTCTTACGTGTAATGCAAAAATGCGCCTAACCGATACTTTTGATATTACAAGTGCATTTCAAACATAGAGAGAGATAGACCGGAGCAAAATAGACCAAATGAAGAATAGAGGCTAATTGATGGTTAGTGTTTATTTTCTGGCCGATTAAGTGGCTTACAAAATAATTTACAAATCTTGGAATAGGAAAATATGTGCTCTTTGACATTGGAACATAACAAAAAGATGAACTTTATGTAAGCTGATAATAAGATTACAGCGGATCGTCAATTTTGGAGCAAGATCGAGATGAGACGGTTAATTGCCAGTGTAAACCAATACAAAGATTGTTCTGTTAGAACTGATTGCTGGTACTAGTACTAATAGTACTAATGGTTTTAATACATGTAAAATATAAATATAAAAAACATCGCTCTAGCTCAATTTACCACGCTGTCAGCTTCGACTAAAACCAGCACAGAGTGATCTGAAATTGGCTCTATGACAGTTGGCCCTTTATTCTCTATTTGGCAACTGACAGCTGTCTTTTATTTCCTACATACATTACAGCTATGATTTCTGCATGTCTGTAAATTATTTTTACACTATTCCACTAATTCCATTAAAACGTGAAACCAAAACTTGAAAAAAGGTAGTTTAAAACGTAAGGTCTAAAATCTATTTTTTATCACCAGAAAATCCATCGTGATCGTGTGTCATGATCGAGACGCGTTAAAAACCTGACTCGGGATAATCCATTTTATAATTTAAATAATAAAACTTGTTAACCTTTTAGTGAAACTATTAAATAGCTTAAAATATGAATATTTGTTTATTCAACAGCTATTTCACAATAGTTGGATGCACAGTGTATCTTATCATGCAGCATCCAAACCACTCGACAAAGTATTGACTCGCTGACATAGTAAAGCGATCGATTTCATTTTCTGTGGTTAAAATAAACACTAAACACCACATCCATTTTGCCAAGTACAATATGACATTCACTGTACTGCCTCTCTTCATCCATTTCGGTTGCTAGTATTAAAATTGTTCCGATTGCAGCGTCCATCAAAGTGGAATCGAATCACGAACGCCTGAACCCATCCTCCCCACGATAAGGATAAAGCCCTCGCCCCATTCCTAGTCCGTTCCATCTGCTGGACTCATATTCACGGTTGAATGGAGTAGCAAATAGCAGCTGAGTCGGTCGCCACCATTAAGGCTCAATAAATTTATGCCATCGTTCAGGGGCACAGGCCCGAACACTTCCATATGCCCCGGGAACACTTCCCTCCCTGTCACCGAAACGTGTGCCTAGGATGGTTATGATTTTTCATCGTTTCTTCCACTCCACTCCTCTTGCCGTCCGTCCTCGGGGCGGGTGTGCCGGTCCGCCCGGTGGGAAAAGTGGTAGCATAAAATATGTGCCATTTATATATCGCACTCAAGTGACGACCATTATGGCTTGGTCTACTTTTCGGCTGCCATGGTGGCTCCGGGTAAATCCTCACGGCCCGTGGACAAATCCAGCGCTTCCGTGGGCTCAACGATTCTTACAAAAAGAACCCATCTCCGCGTTCCGTGCGGCCCGCGGAGCCCTTCGGCCCGCTACCGGCTCAAGTGGTGCGAGATTGGAATATGATTTAGCCGTGGGATGAATATGATTTTTCACCATCCATTATTGCGCCCACTGTCAGCTACAGTGGGGCCCTCTGCAACGTACTGTGCAGTAAATGCTCCACGTGGGTTACGTTCGCTGTATATGAGCTGGTAGATGATGAGGTTGATGTGTTTGTGCTGTGTCTGGCGGGCACAATCGGTAACATGGAGCTGCCCATTGATGATCATATTACACTCTGGAAGGGTGGTAGGCGGAGATCTTGAAGACAGTGAATCGAAGGGACGGATTTGGCCGACACACACACATACACGCATAAATACACACTAGTTGTGTGTTACTGTATCGAAAGCTTTCAGCAATTGCCACTCGGTATGGCATCCCGTTCCAATGCGATTGATGTTCTGGGGACAAGCGAAAAAGCGCTAAACAACGTTATAGATTTAGTTGGTTCGATTTATGCGCCACATCGTAGTTTTTGTTACCGCTTGGTTTACGAGCTGTTGGCAAGTGAGAGGATGTATGCGAATGGGGTAGTGTTGCGAAGGTATTTGCGATGCCCAGGAAACGAAGCTTCGGCTCGCCCGTACGCCCATGCTATACGGTGTGCTTCAGATCGAAATGCATAATTTATGCCGGGTCTGATGTGTGTGGAGTATAAAATAATGATTTCCAGGGAAAACTTGGAACGCGAGTGGTTGGAACGCGAGTGGTTGGAACGCGAGAGGTTGGAACGCGAGTGGTTGGAACGCTTTCTTATCATAATCAATCAAAAAGATGTTTCGTATAATAACAACCGTTGATTACTGTGTCAACATTGGGTTGATTTGTGTGATTATTTTTAATAACATTAAACGATTCATGTTCCTTCGTTGCGCTCTTTTAACATTTGCTCGAGACTCTTCTAGTCTATGCTATACAAAATGATGCCAATGATATTTGAAACATACCCAGTACTACCTGTTGATAAACCCATTTCTCTACCGTAACATTAGCAACATCAGTGACCTTTTATGTTGGTGTCCCCTTTTAACGATTCCTTCGTTCAAAAAGGTCACATACCATTTATACTAATTAATATTTACCATTTCTAGCACAATGGTCATAATATTTCTCTCCGGCCCTATCCACTATCCTCATCTAGTGTAATCTTAAGGAAAGGATGTGTGAAAGAAATTTCATAGCGTTGCCACAAAGCTAAACTAAACGGCTCTCTTACAACATCGCTACAAAGGTACAACTAACACACAAATGCATTGTGAATCAATTTGAACACCGTGACGCCACTAGGTGATGGCACCCCGATGGTCCATGTCGGAGGTCATTACTTATCTAATCTCGACAATGGATGCTCATTACGTTAGTGAATTGAGTTTGGGCTGGGTTTCTGGCTCAGAAAACAGCACCAAGGACACTGCGAGTAACGTTTGGTTGTCGTACAGGGAGCAGTTCGGGCAGTGGACGAATGCTCTTCGAATCTGATTACAACGCTGTGCTAACGAGAAACACTAGCCCACAAGGCCGACAGTGATAGTAATTGGAAGACAGGGTGATTTTATTACCATGCACGGTATTTGATTTTTTATCAACCGTCCGTTCTTGCAGGTAGATTTCCGGTGTTTCGTTATTTCTTACACCACCATGTACCTTTGATGGAATTCGGAAAGCATTGAGATATAATTTGGACATATATTCTTAATTTAAAGCTAAATAATTAAACCCCATAAAATATAGCCTAAAAATAGATTGCACTATACTTTTAAGCTACTTTAAAAACACTTTAGCGAGGACTGTTTCAATTTTCGTCCATTTATGTTCAAAAAGTAGCGTTCAAGAAATTTAATTTACCAATGCTGTAAATGTTTGATAATTTTGATAGTGAATTAAATATGTATTAACTACTCACCGTATTGAATATACTTTTTCAACAATAATTCATACTTCGCACCACAGCAGATAAGAATTTAAATTTGGGGGGATTTTCCAACGGTACAAGAATAAGCCATCAGCATCCTTGGTACTGATACACCTGTCTTAAGTCAGCTTTGGTTAGACAGCTCTTTCCTGTTTCATCACGTTTTCTGTAGGATGATGACGATGAGATCAGAACGTAACAATGTTCAGCTTGCATGGAGATTAAAAACATCTACGAGCTATTGTAGCCCTGTATATTGTATATCCTTTTACCATAAGGTTCTTAAGCTCGTTCAGTCTAGAGACAGATTTTGACTCGTAAAACAATATTTCCCTGTGTGCAACATCTAAATTGAACGGATATTATATTTTTTCCAAAAATCTATTAATTGAAACCATGTTGTTAATCGAAAACCTGCTAAAAAGCCTTACCGAGCTAAAAAGGTTATGTTTTTTTACATAAAAAAGCAAATAAAAAATCCAGTATCATGCGGTGCGTCGGAAACAACCAACACCAATCTTCACAGCCGGGGAAATGGGGTTGCAACGATGGTCCGGAAAACCCTCTGCTTAAGTTATTTGAAACTCTTCCGTATCTCTTTTCGAAAAGTGAACCATAGCCTAAATCAACAAAGTCTATTTCCGCTAATTTCATCGCCTATCGCCTAAAAAGTCTCTCCAGCATTTCGGGACTGTTTTTTTCCTTCTTTTCTCTTGCTATTCCCCAATGCTTCGGCTGCCTAATGGAAGCGTGTAAAAACAGACGCCAAACACACAGTAAAGAGGTGGGATTTTCTTCACTGCTGTACTGTGGGCGCAGTTTTTCACTTAAAGAAAGTGAAAAAAAATATTTAAAGTTGGTTAGGTTGGTGTTTGGAGCAACAGATTCTGCTACACACATCTTTCTGGAATTATATATTCACTCACTGTGTCATGTGTGTTAATGTAATGTACTGTTTAACTTCGTATATTTTTCTGCTGCAATCGATTTCACCTTTTTTGTGGGTGTGAAAGACTTGTTTGGAAACGCATTTGCCAAATAGTAGTTAATTTTAAATAATAAATGTTATGATGTGTTACGTAATTTATTCGTAAATATTGTATTTGCAACAATTCATTATAATATTGCCACAGTTTAATTTCTATATAACTAGTTATCAAGCTACAAATGACTTAATATCTCAACACAGACCACTAATCACTTTACATCGGTACAATTAAGCTAAACCTACATCTAATCTTGAAAAACAAAAAACAAATCCGTCAATTTCAAATGATGAAATAGCTTAATCGAGACTCTAGAATTGTATCGTTCAGCTACCCACAAAATGGCTCTCGCGGGGCTTTGAATGTTTTATGAATTACGCACTGTTCATATTTCTTCACACAACCCTGTTGTGCAAGCGGCGACCAACCCCGCCACGCCATTTCAGCGGTCGGGCTCGATATTATTTTCCATATTTTCCAAACATTCGCCCGGTACAAGTGGCGTGATTTGTTCTCATAAATTGAAATTAATATGCCATGCTCATGTGTGTTTGCGGTTGAATTTGCAATAAACACGCAGCAACCGTGGGCAAACATGTCTGTCAGCAGAAGCACGGTTCGGTACGGTACATTTACAGCGTATTGTCTTTGGCATTTTTCCCCCGCGCCTCGCATCCTGTGCCGGGCCGCGATGAACGGCATTCATGCATAATTGCGTCAGGGCTGATATATTTCATAATTAGAATTTATTTTGTTCTGCTCCATTGGAATTCTTTTCTTACCCATTCAAGTGATCCTGGCGTGGCACGTGGCACCGCAGCTCGGGAGTCGGCGTTTACATACAGTGGAAGTTTCTACCATTAGCAAAATTATGTTTCCGTCGGCTTTTCTCGGTAAAAACAATATGGCTAGCAAAGTATTTTTGAGCAGAAAGTCTCAACTATATGTTTGGTTGTTGTATTAACTAACCGCACACTTTGCATGTGGCAGGGAGTATGCCGTTTAATGCTTTGATGAGTATATTTGTTCCCTAAACCATTGCATACCAAACAATCAACAAGCTTTTACGTGGAACAGCCGTGGTCACCGAGGTCACATCAGTCTCACGTGTGTGACAAAACAAATATGGTACAATGTGTCCAAGGAAAACCACAAATACGTATCGTTCGAGAGAGCAGCTGTACTTTGTTGTTAAAATTTCAGTTTTCAATGCTGATCTTTACAATACTTTGAACACATGATTCAAAAATTACATACTCAGCTGCAGTGTTGTGGTCTAAACAGAAAAAAATCTAAAAGTATAATTAAATAATAA
>AXCO02004013.1:0-21858 GCA_000473525.2 Anopheles melas | reverse complement strand
GTCTGTGTTGCCATTATCCTCCCCTTGCTGATGACAACAGGGCCCTTGTCGACGACAAAGGGCCCAACAACACGATGGACCCAATTACCGCGACCGGTTTTCGGAGCAGTTTTTTTTTTTTGTTGGAGATTTCACTTTCGAACCACTGGCAGTGTGAAAGTGCTAAGGATGGGGCACGCCAGCATAAATTGTTGCCTTTTTCAGCGAAACGATCGTACGCTGCTATCATTTCGCTCTCGCTCGTTACCCGCCGGGGGTGAAATGATGCAGGCCTGATAGACGATCGGTTGCCTAGAGAGCAAGAAGCGATGCACCCCGATGCCTGGATGGCGCCTCTTGTTAGGCTAAAACTTGTCCCTCAGCATGGAAGAATGGCGTGCTTTGAAGCTATTGAAGCAAAATATGTTGGTACGCGGACTAAAATCTAGCGCTGTAGCGATTAGAGAGCATAAGAAATGGTTGGGTTTTTTTTTATATTCTCCACTTTAAATGATCTTGAAAGCTTCGAGGGGATCTACAGCACTAACACACACACCATACAGGGTTGACCAATTTTAGCCACAAAGTCTCCCACGCGCAAAGCCGCCAAATGAAAACAAAACCGTTCTCCCAGCCCAGCCCTGGGGGATGGAACAGGGCAGGGCGTATTGCGCATTGTAAGGCCACGATTCACGGACGGGCTAGCCGGAACCGAACCGAAAAAAAACGGCTACAATGAGCCATTTATCTGCGCGAACGCTTTCCGCGGGCAATATTTTGAGACCCGTAGCCGCCGGTCGCCGTGTAGCGTTCTTCTCGTCAAGTATGTCGGGGGCTTTGAGGCTTTTGGGTCTAGTTTGGAATATTGCTTAATCGAGATTTTCGTGCGCCGGCATTACGGCATACGGGTGGTGCCGGTGCCGGCCATGGTAACGATCGAGTTCGCACCGCTACGCCACGACTCCACGACGTATTGCGTCAGTGGCTTCAATAATGGCACATTGTTGGTCGGTTGGTTTCCGTCGGTCCCGATGCCCAACACAGGATGCCGGTGTGAACCGCAATCACCATACGAGAAAAGGCAAACAAAGCATCCACAATCCCGGCATCTTTGGCGTGCGTGGCCGAGGAAAACAGAGGGAACCTAAGAATTGTTTTTCTCAGGCTTTACGTTCTTTGAGGGCAACCGATTCTTGGCCATTGAACGCTGATCTGAAAGTCTAGCCGAACCTCGTCTCCGACACACGAGACGCCCTTGATGACAGGCTTCCATCACCTATTGGACGAAACACAACGCAAAGGAGAAGCGGCAGACGGATCAATATGCTGCATCTACCCTGCCCGGAGGGCCCAAAATAGAGCTACATGCACTTTGCGCGACTCGCTGGCTAGATGAATGGATGCGCTGATGCACCGACGCTCGCTTGCTCAAGGTCGCCGTTGTGCGCTGATGCGTCGGACTGTGCACTTTTTCGGTGCCCCCAGGGGGGAAGCACGCACGGTTCAACGACACCCGCAGCCCGCAGAGGTCGTTCCCGGGACGCCACAGATTTATTGTGCATTTAATGTTTGCATAATTATGCGTTTCACTTTTAACACGCCTGCCCCGCGGGGATGCCCGCTCGGCTGGCGTTTGCGGAGCAACGCATCTTCGGCATTATAATCTGCAAATCCATCGCCCATCGACAGCGGGCCATCGTTTCGGGCGGTTCGTGGAATTGTGCTGTGTCAGTGACCGGGTGTCCGGGCCGTGGATGCTCCAGGATCTTCTTGACGGCCGGTCAGCAAGGAGTCGTGCGGCGACTGCCTAATTGGGGCGTATATTTTTGCGCCGTTCGGATGTATCGTTAGGGCGCATTGGAATGCTTTTTTTTTGTTCAGGTTTCCGCTTCATATTTTGCCCGCTCTCGCGTACATCGCGTGTCGGCACGCGGTTGAGCGCAACAAAACGATCGGCAAAGGGAAGAAGAAGATGTTACAAATGTATCTACACGCCGCTTCAGCAAAGGAAGATGGTTAAGCGATTGGCTAATAAACAGAAATGCATTCCACCGGGCGGCATTGTACGCACGAGACTGGTGTTGTGTCTGCAGCTCATTTATCATTCAAAGCATCCCCAATGGACCACAACAATCATTTTCATTAGTACACAAACAAATTATGTATGAACACATTTGTAAAACGATTGCAAAACAATGGCTGTATCCTTACTGAGCGTCTGGTCAACAAATAAATATTACGTCTAGATGATTATGATAAAATATAAGCCTAGCTCCACTCCCAAAAGTGTAACAGTTCCCACGCGGTTTTATTTCGTAAGAAAAATAGGATCGCTTTCGCTTTCCGGTTCAAGTTCGCACTCTCCAGCGGCACGCACGTGCCGGAGTGTGAGATTTCTTTGGCTGCCGGCACCCGCGTACCCGCGTATAAACAAAGCAAACTTTCGGGTCGGCAAACATAATAGGAAGCCGCCCAAACCGCCATGTCGCAATTGGAAGCACCCACACAGCTAGGTGCGCTGCTGTTGATTATATAAAATTTTTCCCCCATTTGTACCGGTTTGTGGTGGAAAGTTGATGACCAGCACAACAAGTCGTAGAACGAAGTGAAAAACTCAACCCAAAAAAAGAGAAAAAAAAGCGGTAATGTTCGCTTACCCGTAGATGGCGTAATCGTGAACGAGCGCGCACGGCACGCGAGTGTTTACAAACAGTGCAGCTAGCGGTAGCTAGCAACAGCATTGGCCGGTGAAAGGGGCGATCTTTCCAGCGCACTCATTTCACACTTTGCCCCGGAATTAGTAGCACTCGCTAGGGTAATGAGCCGCTATGAGTGTTTTGTTTTTATACTCCAAAAAGAAAAAAAAACGAAATAAAAAAAGGTGACCACGAATTGACTCATCAAAAGCCAGCTCATCAACTCATGTGTGCGCGAGAGTGCTACACAAAGGCAACAAAATGGTGTGTTGGTGGCGCGGTGCATCAAAAACACGTGGACTTGGGGAGGGAGAGAGTAAAGATGTCTCGCCGAGCTCGCTGTTTATCATAACAATAGGGATGAATGTGTTGCGCGTGATGTGAAATGTGTGCAAATTAGGACGCCATTCACTGCGACCACAGGCGGCGAGTTATGGGGTCACAAAGAAAAAAATTAGCCGATGAGTGGCCACCCCGAAAATGTGGGGAAAATGTAGAAAATGTGTGAAATAATCGGCAAGTGGTTACGAAACTGTGCCAAATAGCTAAGCAAAAACACACACACATACAAGAAAAGGTATTGCTTTACTTTCGATTTTTAGGAAAAATAGGTTTAGACGACTTTGACTTAGCCCTGTTCCGAGTGACCCTCACTTTGGCACGTTTAGAACGCATTTTCAAGAACGCAAACTGTTTCACACGTACTGCCCAGGGCGACCCAGGAGACCAGGGCGGCCAGAGAGCATCCTTTTGTACTATTTTTACTTACAATAACACACACCATTTCATACTCGAGTTTTGCTCTCAAACAACTGTCACAACTTTGTTTTCTTTTGTGATTTTGAACTACTTGAAGGCAGTTTGTTCTACCAGAGCGCTAATGTAGCGAAACACACTCTTCGGCCAAGCGAGAGCGAAATTGCGCCCGAAGCCTGCCTTGCGCTTGCTGTCTTCATTAGCGTTCCAGTAATCAGCTAACAGACTACCCTAAAGGGCCCTAACGACGCTGTGCAAAGGAGTCTGCAGTGCAAGAGAGCGATCGAACGGCACAGCGGGGGCGGGAAAAAAAGGGAAAAGCGAGATGATAGGGATTTGTTATTGCGTACACAAAGCGTTGCGAGCAGGCTGTGGACCGATCGATCGCCACACGATCGTGATACGCTCGCGAAGACGAAATCCTATGGTGCCTCTTTGGTTCAATTTCCCTAGGTTTTTTTCCCTTCCTTCTGCTAGAAGCGCCAACAAATGGTTCCTAGCCGTGTTGACTGCAGCGGGAACAAAGAGCCGCCGAGATTCGTCTATCGGGGGCAATTTATCTAACGATTTATTGATTATAAATATTAAATTAACTACCGGTGAAGTGTGTACGGACGTTTAAGCCATTCATGTTGATGTGTTTTGTTTTCTTGTTATTTTTTTCATCTTTCTCTCTCTCTTCATTCTGCACACTGTCGCTGTGTTGTTGTTATTTTTCTGAGGAGAAATTTTCCAACAGCGAGCGACAAACACTCACTTCACGATCGCGCTAGTGGATGTGCAAATCCCTGTTGTAGGGTATCCCGTTTCCACAAGCACAATCATTACACCGGGCGAGTCTTGCCTCCCCTCCCTTGCTAGGTTGCACCTTTATTGCCCAAACCCGCGAACGGTTTGCTTCAAATCGCGTAGGCGTGATCTTTCGAATGATTGATCGACGAAATGGGAAGTCGTTTGGGGGTATGGCTTTGCTTTTTCGCATTACGGACGTTTTCTTTTTTCTTTCACTTCACTGCCTATTGCTATTACACTAACCCAATCACCACCACAACCCTTATGCTGCTCAACAATGCGAACTTGCAATGTTATGTATGGTTGTGCTTTAGTTTTTTTTTACCGCTATACCCCACGCAGGGCTGGGATCTGATTACGATAAAGAGAAATGAACCACAGGTTGGCAAGCAGCGAAAGATTGTTTTAATGCGACCGATCAAATCACGCGGCCTGTGCAAGCCGGCTGTTTGTCTCTGCCGTTTGTGGCAGCTGCCGGGTTTACACCCGGTAATTTGGCCAGCAACGCTTTTAGCAAAAGGGCTCTGCAGAAGGACCAATGGGTTTACAGAGTATGCGCTGTGGAATGTCATTTTTGAGTAACGTAACGAGCGGCGAAGATAATCGCGATCGAAGATCGCTGCTAGCGGGAAACAAAATATCGCACATAAACGGAAAGCAAAACCCGAAAAGAAAAACAACAACCGCTCGTCGTTACTCGTTCCGTTCGACCTGATTAGGGATTGGAAATGAGCGCGATATACGTCCCGATCAGTTGGACAGGACAGTTTTCCACGCCTTGCTAAACGACTGGAGGGAAACAAACGAAATGCAAACAAAAAAAACTCCCCATCGCTTAATTCGAACAACCGTACAAATCCGTCGCCGTCCCTTGTTGTCGAGGGCCGATCAGGTTTGCTCAGCTTGTGTGTGTTTTTTTTTGTTTGTTAACAGGGTTTGCGTTTTTCCCCGTGTGCCATGTTTTACATTTCCAACATGCACCCAGGGATGCTGGCCCAGTGCGCAACGAGCAAATGCCGTGGGTTGACAACGGTGCGGATAAGAAAAGCTCGTTGGACTGGTAAATGCAACTGAACCCGAACACTCGATTCTACGACCACATGGTGAAGAGAAGCATCGTGCTATGCGATGAAATTTATTATTTCTATTAAAAATGCTTCCCGACGCTTCCCCGGACAGCGGAAGGAGCGGAAACATTTTTTTTCCACCCTAAGCCGAGAGGGAAAAGGCTAATCGCGCTCGAACGCGGTTACAGTTTGTAGCAAAACTCATAACCTCGGCCGCAGCCAGAAACACACAATCACGCGCGGTATGGTCATGTGAAAAGTTGTCCTCCGTTCTCTTACGCTTTTGGGCCAGAAACGGCTCCCTCCATTTGTCCACACACACACACACACACTTTCTTCCGTGGTAGCGTGCGGCGGAAGGCAAAAGTGAATTACGTTCCGGTCGCAAATGTCTTCACATCCTCTACCGATGACGGGGACAGATTCCGTTCTTTCGGTACCGTCGGACACACGAGACGAGATGTCTCACGAAGTTCAAAGGGTAACAGAGGCGAAGGGGACCAGCCAACCAGGCAAGTTGCACGCTCGTAGATCCGAGCGGGTAGATTATGGGCCGGCTTTCGCAAATGGATGGAACGCCGTGCGCGCTTGGGAGTTGTTTATAGTTGGAACTGACAGTTTGCGGAGAAAACAGCAACAAAAAAGTAAACACACGGCGGACACAAAACGCCGCCGGAGCGTCTTATCGGAGCATTTGCAGCAGCACAATGAAATGTGTTTATTCGCACACACGGTACAAACAATCATACGCGAAGGTGCCGCGGTGCGCGGATATGTTTCCTTGTTTAAATGGAAGGGCGGCGAGGGAAACACCCCGAGCAAAATATGGCACACCATTCTGTACAAACTAGTTAATGTTGCTGCATCCGGAAACGAAACTGTTGAATTGCAAATAGTTTGAGTTTTACAGGCTTTCAGACAGGTTTTTGTTTCACTTGGAGTGTGAATTTTGGAGACGTACATTATTTCAATGCTTCATAACTGTTTTGATGTTATTCTTGGCTTTGACGTGTCTTGGCTACTTGCGAAACTATCCCAAAGAGCGCAATTTTAGCTTCCTCCGGACACATTAACCACTGGTACGTGGAACGTTAACTTTGAAATAGGGAATTATAACCCTATATGTTCCTTCCATTCCCTTAACAAAGGCAAAGCGACATTGTGCGGTGAGAATTTGTAACAAATCTTAACTTGTTTCTTCTCTCCCATACTGGAAGCCCGGTGCAGCGATTGGAGATGCATTTTCTTTTACTTGCACCCTTCTAAAAAGCAGCAACACCAGAGGAAGAAAATGCATTCCAAGCTTCCGGCGAACAGAAACTGGGTCAGCCTGAAAGCTCAGGTTCCATTCCCTTTTTCCATCTTGACCGAGTAGATTTACTAGATTTTCAAGCCGGAGAGAGACGTTTTACGAGCCAGGGAGTGCGTGCTACGGGTGGTAGCTTTTCTTGGGCGTGGCACGCAAATAAGGGGCTCCAACATACACACACACCACCACACTACCACCACCACCACCAGCTTCCAGATTGAACCGCACTCTCATTTCCATCAACTGGGTCACTCGGGCACCCAGTCCCGGCTGTCGCTGTGCAAGTAGGAAGTAGTTCTCAAAGACTTTCCCCCTTCTCATCTATGTTAAGAGGAAATCAAAACAAGCAGACAAAAATGTGTGATAAAACTTAATTGAAACATCTTGCTTCCCGTCGTTTATTGGGGAGGAATCTCACGTGGATGTTTTGAAGATTTCACATCATCCTGCCTTCTTTCGAGCCACGCTTTCGTAAGTTAGCTTTCCGTTAGGGGTTTCCGTCCATCAAAAGCTGACACATGCAAAGTATGCCCTCACGCAAACTTCATACAATACTTATGGGAATGAAGCATAATCAAAAATTGAAACAAGCCTTAGCTGCGGGAGAAACTGGGTCAGCCTGAAAGCTCACAATACTTATGGGAATGAAGCATAATCAAAAATTGAAACAAGCCTTAGCTGCGGGAGCTAAAACAAAAATAGCAAAAAAAATAGCAAAAACGAGACAAAAACTCGCCAATACTAAGTGGGATTTTTCGGTATCTTCATCAACAAAAACATTCTGCCCGTACCTTTTCCCTCGCCTCATGTTACTGGAAACAGGAAAATTAACCGTAAAGATAATCGCACCGAGAATAGAGGAAGAAACACACGCACAGGAACCGAAATTCGCGGCCCGCGGCTTAAACACAAGGCAAGTGAAATAACACGATAAGAGAAATAATCGTAAATTAACGTGCAAAGGAGCATGAGCTCTCGTCGCCCTCGGACAGGAACCGACAATAGAGAAAAAAAATCTTCACCCAAAAATTGGCACACACATCTACGCTTCGTACACGATTCGTTTTGCCCAATACGGGAACCGGTAACCGAGGTAACGCAAACGAAAGTTCTTTGCCACGTTTTCGTGTCGATCGAGATCGCATCGAAATGCTTGTTTTAGCGCGAGACCAAGATCGATCTGCGCCCCAAAAAAGTAAAAGGCTTCCCAAATTTAAAATGGAGAGCGAGAGAGGGAAATAAAAACGAACGAAAACGTTGCCCGCGATTAACAGTGATGAAAACGTTAAATGGTCAAAACTTTTTTTCGTTTGTTAATAGAGTCGAAAATTGAACCACTCTGCTGGTGGGCCGCCGTCAAAGCGTTGCGATCCGATCGACTAATGGTTATTCCCGTGCGGTGCTGTGTTGTTGTGTTGCTGTGTTGCCCTCCCGAAAGCCTCGACGCGTTTGTGTCTAATATGTTACCGCACATCGATCCGATCGTCCCGATGTTTGGCCGCCACCGGTTGCCCATGGAACCACCTGTGTGGGAATTGTATTTGACCAGTTTTCCATATAATTGCAGCACTTGCCGCGTGTGGCGCGCACTCCCAGCTTCGTTTGTTGGGGAGCTGAGCAAACAACAGCACATTAAACTATGACGAAATGGAAAATGAGCTTGTTTGGGTTGGTGTGCTGTTTTTTTTTCTCTTTTTTTAACAATCCAGCGGCAATCGACAATTAAACGTTTTGTAGCTTGGGTGTTGTTTCTTATGCAGAGCCTCAGGGGGAAGAAAACACTACAGACCGTTTAGCGCAGCATGCAGCATAGC
This sequence comes from Anopheles melas, assembly GCA_000473525.2. Taxonomy (NCBI): domain Eukaryota; kingdom Metazoa; phylum Arthropoda; class Insecta; order Diptera; family Culicidae; genus Anopheles; species Anopheles melas. The sequence continues at coordinate 13,445 of AXCO02004013.1, read as the reverse complement.
GCGAAACAATAGGGCCAGCGTTGAGTGTTGGAGAAGATTCACTTGGCCTTACCTCGGCAGGAGCCGGTTGTATTTGGTTGATTAATACTAGCTATTGCCACTTCTGAAATCACAGTTACGCTTGTACTGCCAATGCTTGTTTGGGAAATGTAAAACAGAACATGAATTTTGCAATATTTTTCAACCATTTCCACTCAACAACTGTTAGCTAATAAAATCAGATCATGAAGCTGCAACAAATACTGACCCTAATTGATGCCACGAAGGATTCTGTTCCCTTGTTAGAGTACCCGTTTTTCTATTCTCAACCGACAAACAGCAAATGTGCAAATGCTGTTACATTACTAAAAGAATTGCGGACGACCCAGCTGCTCATGTACACGACCATTAGACCGGCCCTACCCATCGTTTCTCATCGCTCGTGCTGCTAAATATTCTTCTTTGGCTATATTCTTCTCGTGCTGCTAAATATAGAGGATCCTAATAAAACATGCGCACCATAAACCGCGTGAACCAATTAAATGATTCAGGCCGGACAGCAGCGGCACTCGCGCGCCATAGATACAGTTGCAGTGCAACAGCACACACACACACACACACTCCTTTGCATCCTTCTGGTTTCAAGAGTGCCCATCATGGTACGGTGGACGGACGCAAGCATTTTAGCACCAATGGACGCTCTCCCGCGCCATCCCGCTCGATAGTGTTGGCGTGGCGGGACCGCTGTGCCTTCATGTGCATGTGCACTACGCATGCGATCCATATTTTATTCAATAGACATAGCCATCGTCTCTTACCACTGCTCGTAATTTATAATTTATGGACTTTTACCCACCGCCCGCGTGAGGGGGGGGGGGAGGGGTACTCTTGTGGTGCGAAGAAAGCGTTCGAATTAGCTTTGTTCACTGCTCGTCCACTCGTTCAGGTGTGGTAAGCCTAACGGAGCAATTGCGGAGCTAAAGTAGAGTGCAGTGCGCGCAATACACACACACACCCACAAGTCTTGCCTGGGTCATTTCGCCCGTCGACAGGATCGTTCTACTTGTCGTCATCAGTGCGAGGCACTCCTTTGGTTTAATCAATAACAAAAATCGCTGTATCGCTCGCTTTCATTAGCGTGTTGCATGTTTGGTTACTATAAATTAGCCTACAACCTCCGACGAGATTGTCTGCCATCTCTGGTCCGGTCTTGCTGGCGTAGGCTCTCGAGTCTGATTGTACTAATTGAAAGCGCGTCTCCTCACTGTGAATCAGTCAGGCGGAAAATGCGGAATGCTAATGCTACCCTTCCCACAACGCAACACAAGCCATTGATGCACCACTGATCCATCAACTTGCCGCATCGTAAACACGGCCAAAACATCAAACGATGCCGTTCGATGCTGGAACACGGTAACACGAACATCAACAAGCTTACAATCAGCTTGAAAAAAAAAACTTACAAGGCGACGATGGCCGCTGAATCCACTGAAACCCGCGCCAGTACTTAATTAAATCGCTCATTGTCAAAACATTTAGAGAAGTGCAATTGAATAGAAAAGGCCGAAGGAGGAGCATGCGAGTAGGAGAGGAGGTATCCTCTCCAGGATCTGTTAACATCAAGCTCTAACAGAGGCGGATTACAGCATTTCTGTGTCGACTCGACTCTACTCGAGTTCAGGCCGTCAGCGTTGTAATGGCACAAGCGCTCGGATTGACAGCGAACGAGTGGTTCGTTTGATTGGGGTTTTATTTAATGGAGCGACGTAGAGGGCGCTGGGAGAAACATTCCTGACCTTTCATTTGCTAGATCATCATGTCCCTATTCAAAGCAGTGTGTCTGTGTGTGCGAGTGTGTCTAGACGAGGAGTTTGATCATCTGCATGACGGTGCTATTTTCTAGCGCTGGCTAGGAATTTCTTCCAACACCCAAGACGCACCAAAGAAGTGGCAAAAAGGTATGCGAACCCAAACCGCAGACCAGATCAAAGTTACGAAATCCTTGCACGTAGAACGGGTGTGAGTGAGAAATTAAAATTTTGGGACTATCACCACGGGAAGATCACAAACCCCGAAGAATTGGGACCCAAACCGTTCGGATCGAGCGGGGACTCTAATCAAACGCACGCTGTGCGATGAACCGCGCATCCCCAGACCGTAACATACTTTTGTTTGGATCCTTTTGGATCGCATATCATGGAGAGCAGGAAGAGAAGATCTAAAACAACCTCAAACACACACACACACACACACACACACACACAAACACTTTAAATCCTAAACATGCGCCCGAAAGCATGTTGGTACATTAATTTATTGGCTTCAGACCGTTCGCTCATGCTGTTCGCAGCCTGTTGGGAGTTTGGGGATTTCCAGGTTTAATGCTTTCGGAGCGTTCCTTTTCCAGCAGGATGCATTTTGTTCCGATTAAGGCTTGCTTTTCTGTTTTCTCTGAAAAGCACCCAAAGTGGGAATGAATAGTGGCGGTGCGAGAATCAAGCGCCGTAAGATTTATACGCCATCTGATAAAGGCATTTCGTTTCGTTTCACCTTCGTTTCTGTTACTGTACAGGCGGATTGGGAATGAAATTTATGGACGGCAACTAGACCTTACCCACGAAAGAAAGAAAAAAAAACCCAAACAAAACAAAACATAAAACAAAGCAAGCATTCCCAAGCGGGTCCAATCCCTCGGCAGCTGCGTAAGATTAAACGAATCATTTGTTTAACGCTGTTAGAAGGGCTGCTGCAAGCGAGCGCTGCCCGTTAAACGAAACTGATCACATCCACCGAACTGAGACCGAGGATCAGATTGGAATTGGAGATGTTTTAATTCAAGTGCACAAATCATAAAGCGGGGGGAGGGAATTATTAATGTAACAGAGCATAGCGCTGCCATCTAGAACATGTGTTCGTTTCGTTTTCCCCATCTGGGCGTGTTTTTTTTACGCAAGCACCGTAATAAATCTTCGCATCGCTTACGTGTGCTACAAATTAGGCGCGGTATTCTTGGGTTTCCGCAAGAAGTACGCCGCCCAAAGATTCCTAAACTACGCCCTCACACGCTCTTCCACTGCTAACCGGGATTAGCGGTAAAACATTCCCGGATCTATATCCATTTCCATCAAATCTCGGCGTGCGATAACGTGCGCGCGATTGAGTGATTTACAAAATGGTTAGCATTTTTCGGAGAAGGGAGACTAAGCCCTCACAACGGTTTTTGCCACTAACAGGCATTCAACTCGAACGATTTTATTACGTTTTTTTGTTGCGGAAAAAGGGGAAATCGAAAAAAAATCGATCAAAACACTTACCATACTTCTTCTCGAACGCTCGAGCGAGTGCTGATTGAGTTTTGCCGGTAGCGACCGGGCCCGGGTTCGCAATCAGTTTGCACCAATCTTCGCGCAAGCAGCCGGTGCTGCACTCACTCGCCCCAGTAACAAAGTAGTAAGCGATCGTCCCTTCGCTGACGGCTGGCCGGATAATGGAAATCCGCTAATCAACGTGCAAAAGCAACCATTCGGCCGGGCGTACTGTAAGCGCACCGATCGGCCGAGATCAGCCCCCGCTTTTCGATGCTGGCCCGAGACGGGCGTGATGATAATGATTTAAAAGCAGCCCCAGATCGGGTGCGCGAGATTAAAGCTGGGTCCGTCGCGATGCCGCTGATGGAAGAAATGGCAGCTGAATGCTGATGCTGCGCCCCCGGTTTTGTTGCAGATATTAACGTCGCTTCCCTTTCAGGCTGGTATCGTTCTGACGTCCTTCCGTAGGTTACACACACACACACTGAAACACAGACAAACACACACACACACACACGATCCGTTCGTTCTCACGCGCGATTGCTCGGCACTTTGGCACGACTCCGTTGCACTCACTCACTGACTCACAATAATGACAGGCCGGGTGCTGGTGATCGCTTCTGAATGCATCGCCCGCGATGACGATAACGACGATGCGGGGCGATCCATTTAAATTGATCGAAAAAGCACTGCACTGTGAACGTATTTCACTGTGGAAGGTAAGAAAGTGGAAATAGAAAATGAAGGAAATGTGTATACAAATAACAACAGAAGAAAAAAAAACAGGATTGGAATACACTCGTCACAATGTGTGTTGCACAGGTTGATTAGTCAACTATTATCACTTGGCTGAGGAGGCAGAGCATCCACGGAACGATGGAGCTGATCACACGGACACGGTTGGAGACGCGTGGGGATGGAAATCTCAAAATTACACTTTATCGTTAGCACTTTATCATGTGACAGCGGGATGGTAATTATCATTAATCTTGCAACATCCCCTAGTAGTACGCGCCTAGTGAGCTCGTTAGCGTTGACGTTGAAAAAGCAGAGCAAACCCAGCCAGGTTGTGTAGGCTGCAAACAGCTAACGAGATTCTAGCATAGAAAAAAGGCCTCTAAACGCCACACTTTTGCACACGCTGGACAATGAGTTCTGAAGAATTTCGCGTATAATTCCGTTGCATCATCATGCCACCTTCGCGTCCAACGATAACACACGGTGTTCTTGCTCCACCGAAGCCTGATTCCGTGTGTCCAGCCGCAGTGAGGTGAACAGTATCTCGTTGCCCCCCAAAACAAAAATCAGGACCAATCTGAAACGAAAGCAGTAGAGGGGGAAAATAAGTTAATATATTAAAGTAGCATAAACCAGCGCCGACGAACGGCAAGCGTGTAAAGTGATGCATGGTTATAGGTTACGGTGGCAGATAATTTGCCGCATTATGTAGCGTGCAACTACAGTATACTAGGCACCCCACACGGTACTGCACAGTGATGCAGTGGGATGCATGGGGCAAAATGGGCATGTTAAGAACTTTTATTTGCATCTAATTGAACAAAAATATTAGTCATTTGATGCTCTTGCTGGGTGAATTGATGCTTTGAAGCTTTATTTGATAAATGATACTAACTTTTAACGGTAGATTGATGGTAAAAACTATGGTTGATCCTATTTCTACATTTGTCAATGAGAATAACTCATAAAAAAGTTGTCGTTCACCATTCAACGGTGGTTTGTATAATAAGGTTGCAGTCATTTTAAACATTCTATTCCGATACGAAAACATTTTATCTCACGACCGTTGGATACAGTACAACACTATAGCTTTATAGAAAATCGTCTGACATTGGTCATTTTGCTCTAATTTCCAATATTTTACAAGTTTGGATTAGGCAAACTAAAATGTCTGTTGATCATGAAAATCATTGAAATACACTGAATTTTATCCTGATTTCGATTTATTAATTTCTTCAACTTTGCTTTAAACATTCGCCGATTTTCCCTTCCATGGTCATTTTGCCCCAACTACCCTTAAAAGATACCATATATTCTGCGTAAAGCGTGAACTAAAACTATCGCTACACAGATCTGCCGCCGGTGTGCGTCCAGCATCACGGGCAATGCTTCACTGTCGCCACCACCGTCATATACCTCGGGCCAAGATCCAACCCCAGCCCAGGATGGTAGAAACAGCGTGTAGCGAATGGGAATAAAATGATTTCCCATTTTTATTGCAGTCCAACCGGGTCGGCCGGTACTTGAGCGCCATCTCGCACCATAGTGTTGCTGCCTGCTCCGGGGGGGATGCAGATAAGAGACCCAATAATTAAGTCATATGTTAGCCGCCGAAACCGAACCACAAGGCACTGTTTTGCACGACCAGCGGTGCAAGCCTGTGCGTGCAGCCCCCAAACAACGACGACGACGATGCCCATCAATCAGTGCATCAGCGATGGTTGTAAATTTTACCTACCCTTCCCCACACGCTCTCCCCACCTATGTTGCACAGGTGCACTTTGACACTCGGAATCCGCATACGCCCGCCCCAGCTTGGTGGAGCAGCAGCAGTGGAAACTCCCGGGCGATACCCAACATTCTTCTCTCGTCGCTGTCTTTCGCGAATTAAATTGGCTATTTGGAGCAACATGTTGTTGTTCGTGCACCGAATAGCATCGTGGTGCGGAGGGAGCAGAGAAGGAGCTGCTGACAACGACATCGTGGTGGAATTTTGCCTGCCACCGTGCTACGGATGAAGTTTTTAAGGTCCGGCGCAACTGGAATGAAACGGCCACTCCTAATGGGAGGCGCTCGTGGTTTTGATTCTAGACATGCAGCGGCATGCATATATTGAAGGAGGAAGGGACAGGCTGTCTCGTATGCCTCGAAAAGCATAACGAGAGAGAGAGAGAGAGAGAGAGACATTGCAGACGCGGACACGACACCGTGGTCGTCGTCCAAACTGTGGTCGTAAAAGTGCACAGCCAACCGGGTTGTAGCGTTAAGGCGATGCAGCCGGGATAATCAGCTCCAAACTGGTAGCAAAACAGTCGTCGGTCCACGTCGGAATGCAACAGCATAAAATGTATTTTATTGCTTGCAAATAAAACATTCAATATGCTCGGACATCAAACAATGCCGTTAATTAGGCGTGATGAGTGTTCTTCTTTTTTGTATGTGCAGACTTTGGAGTGGAAAATCGTATAAAATTCAATCAGAAATCTTACTTTATTCTGATCAAGTTGTAGAAATAATTTATTTTTTCCCTCCTTTTTCACCCACTGTGCCGCTGAAAAGGTTAGTTTATCAGTTCTCGACCCGGTGATCTGGGCAAACGGTCGAGCATGTTCTAGGTTCGTGCCCAGGAAAAGCAGGCTGGAACACACGACATACACATACACACACATACACGAACGACGCCCGGCTGGGTGTGCTGCTTCAGGTCCGGTTAGCCTCCATCTCCACGATCTCTCCACGGTGGAAGTGATCAGAATGTGTATGTTTTGCATTGGCAAACCCACAGCCAGCCTACGCTCACCTGCCCAGCAGCTGCCCCGGCCAGCAGACACAATCGTGTGCGCAGGGCAAGTGCAACACACCCGGTCCCAAACCGACAGAGAACCAATCCGTAAAGGGCTGCCAGAGGAAGGATACAATAAAAAAAAATCACTCCATTCCACCAGCTTTTCGATTCTGTTTTCCCACTCCACACCGCTTCTGGCGGGCGGGCGGACGATTTTGCATTGATCATCCGAAAATCCCGGAGACCCCGGACACACGATTTCAATGGCATACGCTTGCCTGTGTGAAGGGTGCATTGAACATGCGCCCAACAATTCGTTACCGTGGCGGTGGCTGCAACCTTTTCCGATCTACCCGCGTGGCGTTCCGACAAGCCCGCGAGATCAGGATATCAGGGTATGGGGCAATAAATTATGGTGAGCTTTTGAGCGGAGGAGCTTTTTGTGTGTGTGTCTGTTGTACAGGAATGCACCTGTACGATCGTACCTGGAGTAGCAAGTCGAACCTACTTTTTGCCAAGCATTTGGCACAATATGCATCTTATCAGCAGCGCATCTCTGCAGAGAAGGTGCCGCGGTTTATCGAGGGCATTGCAAATAAATTTCCAATTTTGCGACACAACCTTTTCCAATCCAGCTAATCGTTGAAAGAGGGAGACAAAAAATATGTAGAGAGTACATCAAAGGGTCCAACGTTGCAGTGACCTATTGACATTCAAACCGATCACGTACGTAACGGAATACGTCTCCAGTGTGTATCAAAGTCGCCTTCAAAGGAAGCAGAAAATGCCACTTCCCGAGCGGTTCGCTGTGTGCAGCAAAGGAAATGTGACACCTTGGTGCCATCGCAATGGGCGGCCGCCAATTGTTAATCCTATTTTGCGGTAAGGGTACAGCACCGATGCTTGCCTTCCCTTCCCTACTAATCGAGGAATGCTGGCAGTGGACGGCACTGCCTGTTTGCCTGTACGTTTTGCGGGTCGTTTGCCAGAGGAAGTGAAGGTCCTGGGCGAAACTAGATCCGCTTGTGGTTTTTGGCGACCGATACAAGCAGCGTCACAACCAATTGGCGCAGTTTCCGTCCCAGTAGCGGCGTTCGGTCGTCCGTGGCGGTATGCGAACGACGCGCAAAAGCTGTGCACCCGTAGAAGTCGTAGAAGTGATGGAGAGTACTTGAAATTCCTTTCGAGCAGCTTTAAACCTCTGTCTCTTTTTCCCACTGTATTACTGTTGCTAGCACGGATGTTAAATTTGGCGGGGCCCTATCAACGGACAAGTATAATTACACACTGGTACAGTACATCATCGCTTGTTGCACACTACACAACATGCTGCTAATTATGTTCTACCATTTATCATAGTTAATTTCTGCCGGCGGTATGGCAAGATATCCTACCTGCACACACATACATACACGTGAACGTGAACGCTTACGCAAAAGGTCAGGGTGATCGGACACACGGGAGGCAATCGATGGTAGAACTAAAACCAAAAAACTACACCAACAAAGAGAAAACAGAAAACCGACCCAAAGGAATAGAAAACTAGGGGGTGTGACGACGGCACTGTTTTCGGCTCTCCTCCTCCTTCCACCCATTTTAGCGTTATAAAACGGAGCTTTGGCGAAAAAATTGATTTCAGCTGGCAATTTTCCTACATAAATTACATCCATAAATCATGCACCGCCATCATGGAAACGCCACCCATTCGCCTGGTGCAGAAGTTGTTGAAGTCGCGCATACGCCCCGCGTTCCATCGGGTGGGCTGCCGGTTTCTCTGGTGGACCCACACACACACACACACACGATGGATACCAAATGGAAAGCAATGGAGGGACATCCGGGGGTAGAATTTTTCCAGGCAATAAAAATTACCATTACCATAGATCACTGTGGGACGGCCCCTAAGATCACTAAGCCCTGCGAAGATGGTGTCATCCCCCTGGAATTGTGTGTGTGTGTGTATGTGGCGCACATATCCCAGAAAACTGGGAAGACACACATTAGTGGTTTGTTGCTGAAATCAAGACCACGGTGTACAGTTGTGACACACACATACATGTAGAGGTCTCTCGTTTCGCTCACGTTCCAGTGGATTGGTGGCGGTAGCGGGTTTCGGTTCGCGGTTCGCCGACGGATCGAGTTCCACGACCCCTCCAGGGAAGGATCCGGTTGCAGCAGACACCCATCCGACCACGCCGAAGACGTATACGACGAAGACGACGTCGGGGGCGAAAGAATCCGGAATCTGTATCTGGTGATAGCGTAATGAACACCTACACACGATCGAGTTGAAGGATCCGTTTCGCTCCGTCCGCAAACGAGTAAACGGGAAGCAAAGCAGGCAACTCCAAAGACTTTGGCGACCCTAGACGAGGAACCTGCCACGAAGAGCCGGCCCCATTCTAGTACCGTTGCCCTTCAAATTACACTTTTCACCTTGTCCTTCCCCCTAACCTGATCTGGTCGTTCAAGCGAATCGAGATTTATAATGCCAAAGGAGCAGCGCGCTACCATCGCTTCTTCGCCCGTGCTGCGCGCACACACTCATTCATCGCATCCCGAGCCAGCAGCAGCAGCAGCAACGTGATGATCGCTGGCCGAGTAGCAGAATGTCCCGTAGAAAACCTCCACGCCCTCCCTCCACCAAAGCGGTAGATTATCATTCTTTACTTTATTATGTACCTTTCGTTTGCCCGGTTTTTCGCGGGACACATCAGCCGCCGCCGCCGCGTGTGGTTCGTGGGCTCCTCTTCTGCATCCTTGTTTCGTTTCGTGCAACAAGATTAGCAATTTGAATACAGCAAGACACAGACACACACACACATGCAGAGCTGATGGACAGTGTTTCTTAATCCCATCCGCACAGGCTGGTGGGATTCACGACACGCACACGGAGGGGTTGCGGCCAAGTGTGCAAATCCTCCGTGTGGGTGGTGTAGTACCCAAGATCTGTGTTCTTTGCGATCGCGATGAACGCAAATCGCGCGCTTCTGCGTGCGAGAAGAGGCACGGGGGAGACTCTCCCCAACTTCTCCAACCCCTGTAGATCTGCGATTCGAAAGAGACACATTTAAACTAGATCTTCCCGCTCGGAGCTCATTTCGTATTCACACATGACCGGTTGATTAATCTCCATTTTTTGTTTCTTCTGCTTTGCTTTCCGTGGCGATGGGATTTCGTTTTTCACCGTTTCGTTTTGAAAAGGGGTTCCTTGGGCTCGAATGGGGCAGTCACCTGCTGCCAATCGGGTTCCCTTGCTTACCCCCGCAGGCACGCACGCACGGGACTGACACCGACAGCATTTCACCCCTTCGCCGACCATTGCTACCATTTGTTTTAACGTCAGCTTATGTATTTACGACATTTCCTAGAACTGAAGCACCTCCCCGGGGGCGTTGGCGCGAAAGATCGCTAGATTGGAATGATTTCTTACCGGTTCCGTCCGTGGGGTGTAGCATTCGTGCAAACTTCTGATTTTCCCAAATACAACGCGTGTGGAGTTTGTCTTCATTTCCGAAAGGGTATCTCCCGTCTACGCCAAATGTTCCCATAGCATGTACAGATCCGAAACAAAACCAACCAAGAACGTAAAGATCTTGTTTGGTACACTCACCCTTTACTTCTCTGCGCATCATGACTCGGGTGTAATTTGGTGTGGTTCGGTCCTACACACCGCGATCGAGAATGGAGTGAGTCTGCTGCTGCTTCCACGAATTAATCCCTTCGAGCCGCGTTCAATGCTCCACAAAATCGGATAGGAAGGAACATATCCCAGCTGACTGATCGATGTTTTTGAGCGGGTTTACGGTGGAGCGCACATGATTCGCAAACCGACACCGATTTACGCCCGTTCCGCTTTCGCCTGTTACCGTTTAATTTGTTCCCCGAGCTAGGGGGCTTTTTTTTCGAGGAGTTGCAGGCACGATCAATCGATTGGTTGCGCGCAGACTCATCGGATTTGATTTATGGTCACCGAATCCTTCTTTAATTCAATTGATTATCCCGGTACAGTGCGGGGGTTTTGGGCGGGCTGGGTGGACTAGCAGGAAAATAATGATCGGGTGGTGGGATTCTTTTTTTCTGCAAAATAAACTGTGAGCAGCGAATGGTTCGAACTGATACCGGTTCATTAATCTTCTGAATGGATCAATTATGATGCACAAAAAGGGTAGAAATTTAGGCACTACTGTTTTATTATTTTAGAGCGAATTTGGAGGCAGATGATGTATAGTTTTTGCAGGAACGCAAAATTTCCTTTATGTATGATACGCTCGACATTGTGAATGCTTTCGAGAATGATCGTGACGAAAGCAAACAAACGGCAACGATACGTGACTTCTCAGCTCTGGTTTCAATTGTCACAGTGCACAAACACACACACAGGGCAGGCAAGGTGTCACTTTTGGTAGCAGTATGTTAAGTGGAGGGCATTTTCCATCGTTCTGCCCTCGCTAACGTCTTACCTAAACAAACCCATACGTAACAGGTTGCATCATGTTGCTGTATTCTTGCTTTTTGGGAAAATAAAATGTCAAGCTAAAAGGGCCAACGGGAAAACACGGATGTAGAAAATGTGTAAAATGTGTATGTGTACTTCTAGCCTAGCGTACATCATACGTCATAATTGAAAACTGTTTTAATTGCGTAACAAAAAAAATCATTGAAGTCATAGTTTGACTTGTGTAAATAAGTAAGATAAGTAAGACAACAACCCTCCGAGCATGTTTCATTTAATTGGCAAACAATTCCTAACAGCATGGAGGTGTATGAGCAAAGTAGTTGTATTCACAGCCCATTCATTAAAAGTCTAACAATGTCCTTTGATAATAGATTGTACAACTGTTCAGTTATCAAACATTCAAACTGAACATTCAAACATGGGTCTCAGCACCCTTCTAATGAACTCTAGCCAAAAGCACAAACCTTACCGCCCAAAAGGAAGTGCGTGTGTGCATATTGCATGTGTTCCCGTGGGTCCTGCCATACAGTGATTTCCTTCTTGACAGCACTGATAAATCGCTTCATTGTCACGCCTTTCCGCAACTCAGTTGGGGCGTGCAACAAACAAACATACACACACACACACGGTCGGTCGCTGTCAAACGCGGAGTCAACCTACAGCGTTCTCCTAACTCTTCCCTCGCGTGAAGCAGGAGAGATGCATTGGTGAAAGTTGTGCCCAAACGACCGCGTGCGGATCACCTCCGCCATGCAGGATCCCCGCGCAAGACCTAGACGGGGCTCACGTTTCGGCCGCATTTGTTTGCGTTTGCCTAGGCATCAGCGACCGCGGGGCTCGTGCGGGATCGCGCACATTCCACAGACGTCGGCTGCGAACCGTTCGAGGGAATATAATAATAATTGACACAACATTAATAATATTATTTTCTAATTTCTTCACCCGCCACCCGTGCGCGGTGCAAAAACTAGGAGATGGCGAAGACGGAATTCTTCCGCTTTCTGCACGATAGCTACAGACACACAAGATTCGTGAGCGTGTGCCGTAAACTCACATCCGGAACGTCCGGTCTCTCCACGCAGTCTCCTCCGCAATGTTGCGTAGCAATATCCCGCACACAAATCCAAAATACATTTCTTCATAATCTTTCCCTTAGCTTTTCGCTTAGTTTGTGGCTGTGGCGGGAATGCTTTCGATTAGCGGACTGCCGGTAACGGCTCAGCCCACCAACCAATCGCTGTCAGCACCATCGCCGGGCAGATAGTCGCGGCCAGAAAATGCAATGCATCTCGAAGCTTTGGATTAGTGCTCTTGGTAAATAGTTGAAGATGAAAATTTATAGCTTTCAGCACCGAACGTTACGTAGGGCCGTTTTGGGTCGTTAAGGAGTAAGGGAGTGTATGGGGCACACTCTCTGCGACACTGTTTTGTGATAGCTGAACAGCGTGCACGGAACGTGACGTGATTTCACCCGTCGCAGTGAATCACACACATACACACACTGCGTAGGATGATCGATCGTGTCGCCCGATGCCCTCGAGATCCTGGACAGGTGTGGGTAGCAGAACGTTTGGGTATATGGGGGACAGAAGTGGAGTGAGACAGAGAGAGAGAGATTGAGTCCCGTTTTTTATCGTCACCATTCCACGATGGATAGCATAGCAAGGAATGAAATCACCTCATTAGCCCTTCAGGTGCAATCAAATGGGAGGATTGAACCATATGAAAGACGGAGTGGAGCTGGAGAGAAAGAGAGAGAGAGATGCTTTAGTACCGGGAAATTTATCGACACCCTAAAGGGCGCGTTGAGTGGTCGTTGAAACATGCCACACTCTGCAGCGCTGCTACAGGATCCGATAGGGTGGTCCTACGGGATCGACATCATTAAGTTGGATACTTCAACGCTTGATCGGCAGTAAAAAAAATAACACCAGGCCCACCGTGCAATGGTGACTAGTGGGGGAGATGATGTGGAGAGTGTGTGCACGATATAACAATACCATAACCATTAGATTTTAAGAGCATCTTCGGTCGGCTACATCACTCCACCTGAAAAGTACAGTCGAAAGGTGGGCTGGACACTGTGCGAAAGGGTGTGCAATTTCCCACCATTCCGGCGGCGAAGCGAGATCCCTCTCATCATCATGCGAAGTAGCGGTACAGCATCCGAAATGAT
>AXCO02004009.1:0-16864 GCA_000473525.2 Anopheles melas | reverse complement strand
AAAAAGGCAAACTTAAACACCAAACGGAAAACACCAATCCCGCAAGGAATCGAATCGGAAGCTAGAGCATCGCAGGTGAAAACACAGATAACACTAGCAGCATACACTTCTAAGGTACTGGGTAAGGTACACAAAAGAGCGCGGCAGGTTTTGTTTTGCAAACACGTGTGCATCGTTGAAAAATCGGTACTCAGAATGCGATTACATACGCTGAGAAGCAGCAGCAGAAGCGATTTATCGCGTTGCGTTGCCTTTTTCCGGGGGAGATGAATTTGGCTTTTGGAACGGAAAGTGCACGTTCGGAATGCGAAATGACACCCAGGGGGGGATGCCAGTTGCAAAAGGAAACGACGGTGAACGGTGATTAGATTTGCTTCGAGTGAGAAAACATGCCGCTGCTTGCACACGAGCAATGGGCATGGTGTTGAATGGATGTTTATCAGATTAACTATTGCATGCGCGGTGTTTGTCTAACGATACAGTGTATCACTTTGAGATGTTGAGAGTCACCCGGAAAGGAGCGTTAAATCTGTGACGGAGTGTGCCTGCAACTAATTAGTTGTATGCCGTCGTGCAGGGCTTTTTGTGGGTTTTGGTGAACGTTAATATCCATAATTCATGGTATGGGAATAAGATCCTAAAATGTCCCAAATGGGCTATTCAGCATGTCCTGAGATTCTGACCCTAAAGATTGGAATTAGCTCCTGGAAACGATGTTATTGAAATGAAATATATGTTTGAGATCGATGAGTTGGTGGGCTACGATAGATGTTCTTCATATCCTGTGTCATAGCTTCGTCTGGAGTTCCTTTGTAGTAGGTATAGGTAGCCTATGTTAGTCCTTAAAAGTACTCCGAGAAGCAAAAGATGCACAATTTACAGGACAGACCACACAAGTTAGGCTCTCAAATTTTCGATATTTGAAGGAAATTCTAGAATTCCTACAATTACATACTGTATTATATATTGTTTTAAACATGTTCAGTTTTTGGAGACTTTCAAAATGTCTCAAATAATACAAAACATATCTACAGAAGAATTATTGCACTACGGCTATACCTAATTTTTGGGAGTAGAATTCCACCCCATAGCACCCCATTCCTTTCATTACCAAAAGAGTTCAATATCAGATCATTCTGTCATGGAAAAGTGTTCAATTTCAAAGGCCCTGGCAAGATGCGAAGCGTTTCTCCTTTTTTTTATCACCGTGAGTTTTCCCCTTGATAGGGAGTTTAGAGTTGTTGTTGAGGTTGAAGAAATGATATTAATCTCAACTCATCTTCTGGCCAGCTAAGGACTGAGGTAGTAACAAAAGAAATTAAAAAAAAAGATTTATTCTGATATTTCATCAGCAGAAGGGTTTTGTAAGATGTAATATAGAAAATGGACAACAAGATGATGTAATCGATTGTGGCAGGACTTGGGTCTATCCCTATATCAACCATACGTTAATGGTTACAACTTATCTGTACAGTTACGTGATACAAAAGAGAGTCCAAACTCTACTAGAGCCATCGTGGTAAGTGAAACATCAAAATAGTGTACTATGTCAAGGACCAAGGTCAAACTATCTTCCGAGCATCTTTGACTGGTTGGATGAGCAAGACGAGCGAATTCCGCGATTCTTTGCTAACTAAGACGCTATGCCGTTGCGATGCTAACGCTTTCGTTCGTTGTTAGACTACGAAACTAGATTTATATTTTTAGCTCTCCCTCAACTCGCAGATATAATTCAACACGGTAGACAGTTAGGTATTCATAAATATTCTTTGGCTCAACAATTGTTGTCGCTCAAGGCCTGCCTGTACTACTTAAAAGGGCTTGGCTTTCAGTGACTTATTTATTACCACATAGTAGGAAGTCAGTTCCCAATTGAGGCTTGAACCCATGACGAGCATGTTATTAAGTCGTACGAGTTGACAACTGTACCACGAGACCAGCCCCGGACAATTCAATCGAAATTTCGACTGTCCTGTGCCGCTTTCGGGAGTTCAGCTGTAAGTCTGCTGGCTGGCAGGACACTTCGTGCTCGGTCAATTTATATGCCTCGGACCTCTTTTGTGCAACCGTGAATCCATGCTGTACATGTGCCTCAGTATTAAACGTGTATTAAAGTTTGGCGTCGTTATAAGATAAGAGTTATAAGAATGGAGTGTGGACTTAACAATACAGTGACAAAAACAATCAAATGAAGAAGACAAAACCGTTTCAAAGCAGTGTTACTGTTCCCAGTCACAGTCTTCTCTGTCTGAGCCTAAGTCTTATTATGTATCAAATTATAAGCCCAATATGTGAATAGCATATGAAAGCTGAACGTATTGACATTCAACAAACGTTTGCTCTATATTTAAAATGTCCTTAAGACTTACCCGTTAAGGAGGCTAATATACTAATAGGCTAATTGAAAAGCACATTACACTAGCTTAGTTCCAGGATAAGAAGCTAGAATCATTTGTGAAACTTTCAACATCGTCTTGATAGTATCAGATTCGCTGTAAAACAACAAGATGGTCTTTATACAAGAATACAACAAATCGAATGAATCGTATGTCAAACTCACGATGATAAAATAATAAAACGGAACACTTTTTCCCAAGACAAGCTGTTTCCGTTGCCGAAGAACATCAGGAAAAGTAGCAGTTTTTATCATCTCCATTCTTGTATGCTAATATTGCTAAAGTTTTCCACCACTATGCCCGCCACGGCAAAGCGTACAAACTAATGCACACGCAAACACACTCATTCAGCACTACCATCAGTGTGTTATGGGCAAAGATTTACCGAACCCCATTATGTGGGAAGTGCTACATCCATTTGCACAAACCCCGGATGACGAAAATTGCCGATACCAATAACGATAACCGTACGAGCATGGTATTTATTTTTATCATTATGTCCCTCCCCAAAGGCTCCAATGCGCCCACAGAAAGGGCAACGCTGGTGGACGACCCACCGAACACAGGGGAAGGGAAAATCATTATTTTGACCATAATTTCATTAATTTCCATTTCGACCACACAACCACACAGCGTAGAGCTTGGAGCACGTGTGGATGCGTTTCTCTCTCTCTCACACACACGCGTACGCTCTCTACGGGAGCTTCCGTTGGTAGGCGAAATGCTTTGAAATGTCGCCTCCACGGGGACGTTTGGACTCCAAATGTGGAGCTGTCGTCTGGATCGGGATCTAGCTGTTTTCTATCGAGCGATTTTATAGTTTCGATATTTCCCCTCACGTTGAAGGTATCGATTTTCTTCTACATAGTGCGTTGGGTTTTGGCGCTGGATTTACAATTAACCCGCGCAAAGAACGCTGCTGGCCGTGCTAATGCTCCTGTCAGCGTGATTATAATTAAAGCTTTCGGGTAATGTATTTTCCACTTTTAATGACAACAGCCAACCAACCAGCGAGGGACACTGAGGGGGGAAAAATAGCACACTAATTAAATGTAACGCTCACCTATCCATTCCCTGTGCACGGTTTTGGAAGAGTCGTCACCGACGAAGGGTGAAGACGACGAACCTTTTTGGGACGATAATTTGCAAGAAATCTCCACCCGGCCTTCCTTTGCTCGCTAGCCCAAAACTCGGCAGACGATTTAAATTCATTTGAATAAACACCGAAATTGAAGATATATTTTATTGCCACACACACACACACAGACACCCGTAAAGCATCACAAAAACCGTGCCGGTGTCGGGATCTCCCAGAACTTTTAGTCTTTTGCCCTTCAGCAACAACAAACCCGGCAGTTTCGAGGCATAAAAAACAGGTTCCCAACCACTACTCTCGGGCGCAAAGCTTTCGGCCAGGCTGCTGCGTTGGCCAGCAGCGTGGCCAGCGTAAATTTGCATGAATAATTTTCATCCATTTGCTGCAGCAGGTTTTTGCGCCGAGCAGCAGCAGCAGCAGCAGCAGCAGCAGGGACACACTTGGCATCCCTACCAAGAGCAGTGCTACACGGACTGAGAAAAACTGCCCAGCAAAGTGAAGCTCTCGAGCTCCAGCGTTGTCCACAGGCACGGTTGCACCTTGCAGCGGCTTCCGATGGAGATGCGCGTCATGGACACCGGTCCTACGGGGAGGGAACAGACTTGGACGGCCACACTCAATTGCCTTCTTTTCAGGCTTGTTGCGTTTGCGAGGCTGGAGGCGAGCGAGATTTTACTGCAGTCATAAACCATGCCAAGGTCCGGGCGAACTGTGCCTCTTGTGCCACTATATGTTAGCCATACCATCCGTGTGTGTTCGTTTGGGGCGCTCTCTGTTCGGTTCGGGCACGGGGAGTCAAATATTTGACACAGCTTCTAACCATTTCGCATCGCGCTGCCTGGGGGCGGGAATCTTTCGGACCGGCAGGTTTGAGTTGCTTAGGTTCCGCTCAGCAAGCTCAAGGTAGGAATGGGAACGCCGGGTTTGCTATCTGGCCGCTTGCAGACGCTTTGCACATCACGACCGGAACGGAGGTTGAGGATGATTTCCTTTCGGTTCGGTTGAAAGGGTTTTTTGTTGTTGTTTTGTTTCTTCTATGCCTGACACGTACCTTTGCGCAGATGTGTTGGCCTAGCGTTCACAGTGAAAGGTGGACAAAAATGTAAACTTGTCGTTGGGAAAATAAGATTTAAATTATTTGAAATAGTAATTGAAAAATGCCATTCATAGTGTAGCAGCTGCCCAGGACATAATGCATTGCTCGATAAGGAAGGAACAATGGAATGATAGAACTCTCATCTTGTTTTTATGTTTGTACTTCACACTTAGCTTCTTTGTATCGGATAATTTATCTTTGAAGTTCTCTATGATGGCCAAAATGATCATAAAAAGCCTTGTTTCAATCTACTTTACGTACAAACTCTCAACTTAATTTTGCTTTTACGAATGAATAGCTTCTATATTGATTTCAGTTTATTTCATTTACTAAATTCATGAAGCTGTCACAGAGACTTCAATATAATAATAATTCACTTCACTCAATTCAATTCACTTACAAAATAATAAGAATAATAATAATGATAATAATAATAATATTAACATGAATAATAATAATGATTACAATAATAATAATATTAACAAAAGTAATAATAATAAAAATAATAATAATAAATTATAATTATGATAAAAAAATAATAAAATGATAATAATAATAATGCAATATTCACGCAGAAAATAATTATGTTGAAAAATAATTAAAAGCTAACGAAAATAATTGTTGAACTATTATTATGATTATGATTATTATAACATAAGAAAGAACGGAACAAAATTTAAAAAAAAAGACATGAATAAAGAAGAATAGTGAAAAGAATTTTAGGAAGAGATGAAATCAAAGAGATAGTTAAAGTAGTTCAGAAACTATATGAAAAAGTAAATCATGCTTTTCTTTTTTTAATTTATTTTTATATTTATGCATTCATTTAACTAAATTAATTTCACAGTAGTTCCATAATGTTTAAGTTTCTGCTCAGCTGCTTTGTGAAATATTTATAGTATTTTATTTTTTAAATGATTTTTTGTGCACTTATTGAATTTTGACATGTTCTTCAATCGTCTTTCCTCACTTTTGGTTAAATGTTTTTTGTGTTTTTTCTACTTTGATATTTTGTAATTGTTGTTGTTGTGATGTTTTGTTCCCAAATTGTTTCTCAATTCACACATTCACTGTCAAAATCGAAACACATAACCGTAGTCATAATTAAACATGCGAGTCACTTGTTCCTTGTCACCTTACCGAGCCCAAAAGTGAACGAGTGCCTGCATCTAATCTCCCTGAAAGCCCTGAAGATATCTGTCCCAAAAACCGTGATTTCCTACCCTCTGGATGTTGCTGGGTGGATGTTCGCTCTCGCTGAAGATTCCCAGATCAATTCCAGCCCTGAAACGGACAGCTATACCGCCTCTTGACCGACCGACGGTGGCCCGTCGGTAAAGACACTTCAAAGCGGGCAAAACCCAGCACTGCTTGCCCAGGCTGGAAACCTTCACCGTGGCACTAGCGATTGGGATTAGAAACTGACGGTGGTGGACGTGAGGTTCAAAATTGGTGTGCTAAAAATTTCGTGCAACTCAACAAGAAAACCTTCAACTAAACAAATGGAGAAAGTGCGTCCAAGGGGATGATGCTGCGGACACATTCACAGTGGCACTGGTCAAACGCGTTAACGGTCGCATTTAGCCTTTTACCTTTCACCACTCCAGGTCCAGCTTTCCAGCCTGTCATTTGCATCTGTGTCTCTCGAAAGCTCTTGCTCTCTCTCTCTCTCTCTCTCTCTCTCTCTCTCTCTCTCTCTCTCTCTCTCTCTCTCTCTCTTTCTCTCTTTCCAATTCCCTTCAAGATTCGAACGTCATTACGGGAAGGGAGATTACCGCGTGGCAAATCCTGTGCCGGCAAACGCCGAAAGGTCATCCCAAAAGGTATCCCAGCAAGGAATGCATCTGGCAAAACCCGGGTTGAAGTGCGAATAAAATTTCCTCTCGCAAACTCGCACGCAATTTCTTTGCCCTTTTTTTTGTGAACACTGCTTTGTTGTTTTACGTACAACACTTCCTGTCCCATTTGCCGGATGTGTTTCTGGCGTACCCCGGAATGGCCCGAAAGTCCTAAAGGGCGGGCGATTGCGCTCTCTTCCCACTGGGCCCAGTGGTCGGCGTGTGTGGTGTTCGTCGTCGTCATTGCTGCTGCTGTGGACAACGATGATGTGTGCTATCGGGTGTTGGTGCCGTTGTGCCTGTGCAAGAAGAAGCGCCGTGAATTATGGGTCCAGTCCCGTTTGGGGCGTTCGCAGACGCAGCCCACACACACACACACACACACATACGCAGAGGCGCCCGTATTGCGTGCGACCAAACGGTGGCCGAATGTCTGTGTGTGTGTGTGTGTGCATATGAAACGCATAAAAATAACGAGCATCACTTTACCACTTAGGTCCAGCCGGGCCAGCCGCCCCAGGTTGGACGAGGCAAACGACGAGAGCGAATGGATGTTGGGATTTTTCCTTCGGAGCAGAAAATGAAAAATTATTCGCCCCAGTCGAGTGATGTCCTCCGGGAGGCCCGGGGTTGAGTGTTTCCCCGCAGCAGGAAGGGGACGGGGTAGAGCAGCATTTTCTTGTTCAAGTTTTTGCTCTGCGTAGTTTTTCCGCACACACACACACACAAATTCCATGTTAGCGGACGCAGCAGCGGCCCGAAGCGTACTTTAATCTGATACGGGTTTTGGATTTTAAGTTTGTAAGCAGCAGGGGGTTTTTTGCTTTCTTTTTTTGTCTTTTCTTTTGTTTACTTTTTATTTCAGTACTCTGACGAAGGTATGAATTGTATCGTTTTTTTACAGTTTTGGCGAAAGATTTTCTTTTTTTTCCTTCTTCTTCTGAATGCTACTTTACCTGTGGGAGTGGGATGGCTTTAAAAAGGTGGGTTTAAAGTAAAAGTGAGTAGATTTACAAAGTAAAGTGTATTTTTGCGGGATCAACAAGGACGATTGTGATAGTAAAACAAGAATAAACAGGTCCGCCGTTTGTGGCCTTAAATAAATAAAGCCAAAAAAATCGTAAGGCTTTCCTGAGAGCACTCCCTAGTGTATGCAGCATTGGATAAGAGTTTCCTAGCTGTAATAAATTTTCAAATATCACACAATGTTTGTCTTCTCATTCGTCTTTCTCTTCTTCATAGCAACGGTATTGCATCCTAAACAAACACGCCGGCTTTATACAAACTAACGAGACTTCCCCATGTGACAGGCAACGACACTTATTTGTTTCTCCTGTTTAATGTTACTAAGTAATGTCTCTATACTTGCTATTATTTTCATAGAAAAGAACCATTATTTTGCTGTTCAAATCACATATACTGCCGGAAGTGATTGGTACTGCAGTATTAGATACTGGATCTGAAAGGCACTGTCTCATCACTGGCACAGGATCATTATACGTTCATCAGCTGTAGCAGGTTTAGGAGGAATTCCTGATACATTTGGATTCAGTATCAATTCCAGGAGCAGTATGGGCTAAGGCTCTATTTTAGGATCGGAATCGATAAGTAATCAGTTCCAAAAGCGGTGAAAATGATTTAGTCCCAGGACGGAAATGAATGAGTTATCGACCTGTTCCTGACCCAGTATGAGTTCGTAATCAGTTCCACGGCTACTGTAGGCTCCTGGTGAGTTTCGGAATAGATCCATAATCAGTTATAGCATTTGTTTGGATTCAGCGTTAGTTCCAGGAGTAATATGAGCTTAGGATCAGTTCCTGTAACAGGTATAGGTTCAGAATTAGTTCTAGTACTGGTTTGGGATGGGAATCAAATTTAAAATCGCATCAAATCTAAACCTGGAATAGGTTCGGTATCAGTTTCAGAACCGGTATGGGTAAATGATCGGTGTTAGGACCAGTAGAGGCTAGTGATCACCTTCAGAACCAACTTCAACTTCTGCAGTATACAATTACGGAACATTTGAAGTGTATCTATGAAATTGGTATATGAATAATATGAGAAACTAGCAGAGTGATGCAGGCGATGCAGTTTTGTATTATCCATTAAGCGCTTTTCAAGAATTGTGGAGATGCAATAAAAATGTTTTAAAATCCAGAGTTTTTTAAGGATTTTTGATACTATCACAATAGTTTTTTTGTAAATTTTCCTGAATGTATGCTACATTGGCTTTCATGGTCCATGTTTGCTACAAACAGGACACCTTATGAGACTTATTTTCAAGAAATCTAAGAAAATCCTATAGAACAAAGCCATAACTAATATACATGTGATAGAATAAAATAGTAATAAATATTAAAAGAGTTCCATGTGATCGTCTTTCAGTTCAAATCTTGTATTAATCAAATAACAGCAGAGGAAGGTCAATAAATATCAAAGGTCGATTCGATCTTACGGCAGGCATTCTATGAAAGTCGACAGAAAGCGCCTTATATGAAGGTTAGGAAAGGGAAAGTGGCTAACGTCGATAATGTCTAAGATTCCCCAATGATCGAACTGAACTGATCGATAATGAAGAGATATTATCGATGGCAATGAAGTACATATGACCTGACGCCACTCTTTCTCCTATGTCCACAGACAAGCGCTAAAATCTTAACAGATAGTGAAAATAATAAATTGCTACATTATACACTATTTTGTTATAAACTAACTATTTTTCTCTTGGGTGCTTGTTAGGTTGTAAGGGCACAATATGCGCTTGCATTTCTGTACAGAAACAAATCAACTCAAAACCACTTTTGTCCCCCGAAAGCTTCCAACAATCTATTATTCCCAAAAAAAAACTAGCCAAACCTGCATGCAACAAGCAACGTCCAACAAAATAAAGAAGCATTTCAAACAACAACAAAGCCACACAGCCACAAAAAAAAAGAATAGAAAATCGCTCATAACACCGAAAGTGTTTTAATTTGCGCAAATCGACAAAAATTGTTCGCACACTTTTTGATTCCAAATGAAGCAGCCGTAAATGTGAAAGACATTCATCGTGTTGGAACTTCGCCGAAAAAAAACAAAACTAACAAAAAAAAACAACCAGCGATGAGCGTCACCGAAACAAAACGAGAAAAACAAGAAGCGGGCGACAGACAAACACACCGAGACACCGGGACAAATGAACGCTTTGAACAGGCAAACATACGCGGGCGGAAGTGCAACATTGACACAAAACTTTTTGGCCACCGCGCGCGCACAGACACACACACACACACCCGCCACGGCCGGCCAGCATGGTTGCTGTGGAGGGCAAAATGCTGGCTTTGCTATCGATTTCGGTTCCAACCACGTTCACTTCCCGTTTAAGGGTGTATGTGTGGCCCCAAAAACTGCGACACTGTCCTGCTGTCCGGTGCCGGGCGAAAAATGTTTAATGATCAAAAAATTCAAATAACTTTTTCCTCCCCGCACCCCTTCGTGTCCGGTCATGATGTACCTCCGGTCTTTGTGTGTGCCCCCACCGTGTCAATGATTTCCACTGATGGCGGGGAGGGGTTGGTGGGCGATGATACTGCCGGCTGCTGATGATAATAGCAGTGTCGCTCGGAACACCAGTTGGCTGGAGAAAACTGTCGCACGAAGCAGTGACAGTGACCACCAGACCAATGGGGAACGGGAATGATTGGGAAGTGACATTATTATGTATTTGTTTTATACGCGCACGCCGAGAATATGCTGTACGTTGCCCCAACAAAAATTGTGGCCAAAGTCCCGAACACATAACCGTGAGTCTCGGACACATGCAAAAGGGAGTACTGACTGCGTGTGTCTGACGCTACACCGAAACACGTTCTTGTCCTTGCTTTGGCTGAAGACCTCGAAACGGGACTGTGTAAAAGTTTGAGGTATTGATCTTTCGACAGCATAGCAAAACTACTATTGCGAGAAAAGTGAGGTTTTTTTTGCAAACAAGAAACAAAACAGGGCATCCAAACACTCACACACACACAAAGACCAAAACTTCCCTCCAGAAAACAAGGGGAAAGACCATCATTTCGTCGGTTTCAGTGTTGTAGCGGTGGAGAAAATGGCACAACTTTGCTAGTGCGCTGTGCTAAATAGAATTTTGATACACGCCATAACAAGAGGCGGCAAAACCGCCCCATTTCACATGGGTGGAGGTGGGTGGGCGATGGGGGAATGTGACTGGAAGCACTGGTTCTAAATCGATTTTTATCGAAACATCAAACCGTCTCTGGAACTGGAATGGGAATGGAGCGCAGGGATGGAAGGTGTCAAATAATAATGAAGAATTTTTCCTTCCCACTCGGCACTTTCGGCAAAGGGGTGAAAATGCTTCGTTTGCTTATAGGAGTTGTTGCAAATTGTGCAAGAATGTGCTAACCGCCGCAGGGAAAACCCTTTCACCGGCGGCCTGAAAATATTTGAGCTGAAGAGTTGGCTGGAGAGAGAGAGAGAGAGATTGGCTTGATGTTGGTGGTAGCAAAAAAAAACGGAAGTATCGCTCGGTTCCCCCTCTTTTTTCTATTCTACACGAGATTGGCTTCAAGAAATATGGGTTTCATAGAGAACACTTTGTGAGGGTAAGAGTGATGAAAGTGCTGGCTGTGAATTTTTCATGTTCGACAAACGGTTTAACTTTAACTTAACACTTTTGACCGAAGGGTTAAACCTGATAGCACACTACGGTCTTTTGCTCCCAGAAACAGAATTGTGTGCCGTAACTGTTGAACGAGAGACTCTTTGACAACGAAATTGTTTAATTAAGTAATGTACATCACACACACACTATACGACCATGCTTTCGATTACTACAGGCTTCAAATATAGACGGTGCAACAAGGCAAACATAATGGCACAGTTGAAGTTCAATATCTAAAATAGAACGAATATAGTATTTTAGGTGGTTTATGGTAAAACAAATCAATTTACAGATAAAGGATTCCTAGAAACAATAGAAAATTCCGAAAAACTGTTCATGATAATAGTTATAAAGTCCTCTCCATACCTCTGCACAGTGCTGGATCAAGCACTACGTGAACCTATCCACCACGTCAGACTTTATCCGTAAGACCAGGAATAAATGATTTCGCCCAAATACTCCAGCCATCGATCTCCACTCGATTCTTTAGCAAGATCACTATCCTTTGACCGCTTATAGTCTTATTGAGTCCCTTATGAGACGAAGTCTTCATTGAAATATTGAAGATTCAGATATTTAGTTTTTAAATAATATTTACTACCCCTAACCGATTACAGGCACCAATAGATCTTATAATTATTTGCCAAGTGAAGGATGATCTAATATTTGATTAGCAAACTTCATCATGCAAAACTCACCAGAGTTCTGAGTGAAATCTCATTAATGTTTTTAAAGATAATAATGTATAATAACTCTGTTAACCCATATTTGGAACCAAAGGAACAATCCTCTTCTTCTACGTCTTTGATAGCCATGGGTTAGAAAACAATATGAGGTCTATTTTTTATGTAATGTAGGCTTACTTACTCATCCGGAGTTACAGTCGCTGTGCAGTCTGTGCAGACCTGCTGCAGGAGTATCCGAAACAGCTCGCAGTCATGCGCCTTTGTCTGTCCATTCCATTAATATTGTTTCATTGTCCACCATTTGTGCTTCCACACATACACAGGGCAGGTAGCGAGAGGTTCTTCGAGGTGAACTGCTTCTACAGGCTGCAGAATGACTAGTTGGCAGCAAGCTCAGCTTCCACACTGTTGTCGTTGATGACCTTTGACCCGAGTTGGGTGATATCTTGTTTTGGTGACTTCATAAGTACACCTGTACTACGTGCTGGATTTGCTACTAGCATCATTGGTAGTGTCACCATCTGTTTGTTCTTAACCTGTAAGGTTTCGAGGTTTATCTGCAATCCGAGGTGCTCTTCGTTGGTTTTTATAGAAAAGCCGCAGACCAATTATGTCTAAATCATCATCGTATGCCAGGATCTGGGTAGACTTTTAGCAGATGATGTTCCCGATAATTCAAACCCTCCTAAGGTCACGGAAGGTCCTCTCTAGCGCCAAGTTTAATAGGAGATAGGTGGTAGTGACAATATACCCTTCCATTCACCTTTACCAGGCAGGAACGTTGGTCATAGTAATTGTGATTGTAAGATGTAAGATATATGCAATAATAAACATCTGAATTTCAATAATGCTTGCACTAGGAAGAAAGAGCTCTGGGTAGACTAAAATTGAGACTACCTAAAAAGCTACAACCTACCTATAAGCTAGAAAATCATTCAGATCTTAATTAATTTATGTAGATAGGACACAATACACAGGAATGATCCCGTTGCTACATTTCTAAACTAAAACAATCAACAATCGTATCAATTTTTGAAGACTTTAAGCCTGTTGGACTGAAAAATTCAAAAGGAAATGGTTATGCAACTCTTCAAAATATATAACAAGGCGCTCTTTACCCTACGTACATGATTTTCGGTCTATAATTTAAGATTTTAAACCTGCAAATGTACTTATTACCCTGGCACAAGTGGTACATCTCAAGAATCAAACAATTTCTTCCTTTACCTTAACCTCATAACCATTTTCTCCCAAATTTCCACCACAAAGTTCGTAACCTTACTGCCTTATTGCAGCTTTAAGCGAATTCAAAACTTTAAAATTTGTTGAAGCAAACTTTAATATTAAAAAAGTATCGCCCAGCTGGTGCGGTATCGAAAGAAAAACAGGTCCCGGTAACGAACTCTACCTCAGCGCAACCGTACCAACCTTGTGGACAGTGCGGATGAAAGCAATACACCAACACACCAATACATTGCGGACTCCCCGCCGACTTGGAACGGCGCCCGTTAGAAGCGTGATAAACTTCATTTTTCAAACGTTTCAAAAGAAAGAACGCCGCTCTTCTCACGCCTTTTCCACCCTCGCTGCCAACACAGCCGTTTTGCTTTCATTTATTCAATACATTTTACTCGGGGGTTCTATCCACTTTTCTGGGTGGAAGTGTTTTGAAAGGGGGGAAAAGAGGGGTTAGGGGAAGCCACGGTAGTCAAGACAGTCATAAACAATGTTCCAATAGTATTGCACACGCTCGGAATGATGAGCCGATGATGGGTGGAGAAGACACGGGAAGATAGTGCTGCAGGAAGGCTTAGAGCTTCCGAGTCAAGTGGCCACCGGTACCGCGCGAAGGTAATCACCGGTGCACTGATTACCGGTCGGTCGGTGGTCAACATCCAACGGTAGCGCGTGTCGTCGAACGAATCAATCGAAGACGCGAGACGCGAGCTGTCGAAGACGATCCTCCAGCTTGCGGACGCTTGCTCGGAAGTGCTTCAAGTTCGCGTGAATGAACCGGTGCACACACAAGGTACAGCAGGAGAAGGAGCACGAAGGCACGAAATGGAGCATAATACTGCCACCGCAGGATATTACCAGCGCGCAGCGTCGTCTTTCGCCCGTCATCTTTCTCGAGTTCATTCGTTTATTCCTGTGCACACGGGGGCGCAAAGGGGCAACGGAGAACGCACAAGGAGTGACGGCAAAGCATCCTTCTTTCTCTTCCTCTTCAACGGCTTCGAGCGCGAAACTTCAAAAGCTTCCGCAGCGCAACGTGACACGATGAAAGCGAAACCCCCGGCGCGAGCCCGGCGTCCGGCGTGCATCATTTAATGAAAAGAATGGGGAAGTAGGGAGTCGTGGAGAGGGCAAGGGAGGCAGAAGAAGATAACTCCCCTCCCCCCACAGCAAGCAGCACACACACACATACACATACAACGGGAAAAGGGAATGAGAAGTGGAGGAGAACGCATTCAGCATAATGCTGCTGCCGATGTTGCAAAAGATGAAAAGAAGCGAGCTGTTGGTGCATCATATAAAAAGGCTGGTGCGAAAATACCCGCAGCTAAAAGGGGCCCCTCGAAGTGTGTGTGTCCGAGAGACGGAGAGAGAGAGAGGGGGGGGGGGAGTGGGGTGCAACGTGAAATGGAAACCCGTTATTTGGTCGGTTTGTGTCGCGCAAAGGGCCCAAAGGGATGGATGGAAGGAAGAGATGTGACTCGCACGCGCGTCCTTCAACCCAAACCGCCCACGGGCCACACCACATTTTGCACATTCGCACAGGCACAGAAAACGCAAGCCAAATGATTAAAGCAGAACCAGCTAGTGGAAGAGAGACCAGGAGAGAGAAGGAGAGAGAGAGAGAGAGAACACTCAAAAGAATGGAAAAACGAGCGCTAGAGCTGTAGAGTATCTTGATGAGACCCTGCTCTCTCCAAAGACTGCAAAAACCCTTACTTTCCTAGGGGCAATTAACGGTTGGTCTCTACTGTGCCCGCTCTTTCTTCGCCTCCTCTACCTGTCCTCAAGACTGGGCTGAAATTTAAATGTCTATTCTACAGCAAAAACAAAAGCTTTCTTTCCTTCGGGCGATAGAACAAAACGCGCTTTGCATTTCATTTTTAATAATAATAATAATAGTATGTGCATTTATTTGCTGACTTTGCTGTGCGCAGTAAAGGGTGCGCCAGTACTTACACAAGAGATTTCACGGGGTTTGGGGGGAGGAAAAGGAGGCGTGTATTATTACGTGTATGAGCTATATTTACATTAATTTACACTCTGCTGCTAAAAACCCTATCTCCTGCCGGGTACTGGATGGGGCGCGTACGTCTATTTGTGTAGATTATGGGCGACTCACTTGTTCTTGTGAGAGATTATGCTAAAATACACACACAGTACAAAAACACGTGTATATGTTGTTTAATGGTATACAAAACTTATGCGCATTAATAGTATACAATGAAATCGATTTTGACGGCATTTCGGATTCCGAATCCGTTTCCCTTTTGCATCTCTTCTTCTAACATTACTTTCCTTTCTTTCTCTTTTTTAGTTGTTGCGAAAAACATAAGCGAGCTTTTGAACCTAAACCCCGAAGCTGCTGCGTTCACACCTTCTTTGTGTGTTTTTGTTTTGCGAATTAGAATATGCCCAATGGAGAGAGAGAGTGAAATGGATGACTTGCATTCGTCATAAATAATAATATAATTCCTCCGGCTACCTGCTCTAAATGCGCCCGGAATGGCCGGTCAACAATAAATCGTAAAACACAACAAGCTTCTTCTTGCAGCTACAAGAAGAAGAAAAAGAAGAAGAAGAAGCAAAAGCAAGGTTAAATGCCATTCTTCCCCTTCAAGGACGATTATTGATACAGTTCACTCCTATAGATCAGGGTTCTTTCTTCTGGAAACTTATTTCGTTACATGCTTTTTAACATTGAGTAATAAATATTGTTAAAATAATAATAATAATAATAAAAATGCAACTAAACAAAGAAGAGCGGCCTACCTCTTACCGGCTATGGCTTATTACCAAGCAAAAAAAAGCATATTACTTCATTGATTGTTTTGCGTTCCCTCGCGTTCCTGATTCGTTTCGTGTTTGTTTTTTTTTTACAATCCAATTCGATTATCTCTGCTATACGTTTGTGTTGGGTTTGCGTTTTCGTACTTCATGTTGATTCAGTATGATTCACAAAAAACACTTAATAGTTCACACTTTTCCACTTTTCTTCGCATTGCTTATGTTACATGTTTTTTGTTGCTGCTGCTGCTATTTCTTCTTATTGCTACTTATTCGTTTCCTCTTGTGCCTTTACGTACGCGATAAAGGCGACCGCTTTTGACCTTGCTTCTACTGTGTGTTTCTCGTGTATGAATTTCTATAGGCCACTGTAGGCGCCGCGAGATATGGTTTTGTGACACAAGGCGCACACACGCTTCGTTGCTGCAGTTTCTACTAACATAGCTCTTTACCAAACGTAGACACACAGAAGGACACAGCGATAAAATTCGCGCAGCACTGTAACACGAGCGGCTATTTAAAGGAATATTAAGGAAGGACGCGTGCTGAAACGAAAACGTACAGGTTTACGCATAGGACAACATCGACCTAGTGTCGAGATGGAACAAGAGAGAGAGAGAGAGAGAGCAATAAGCTTAGCCCTTCTTTGTTTTCAGGGCAACAAACAGGTATGTGTATCCTTAACATTGCTATTATTTACAGTGCCTGATTTGTTTTAGCTTCAAAATTCAAAAAAAAAAATGTAAAATATTGTTCAAACTACAGACACATCGCGCGCAGGTAGGTGGGTGTGAAAGGCTTTAAAGTGTAAGGGTTGTAATCAACATTCACAGTGTAACACACATTTAACAACGACAACTATGCATTCTTATCTATCTTAAAAGCTTACTTCTAACACTTGTTTTTTTTTTTTTTTTTGGGGATGACAATTCCAATGGGAATTGATCCTCCTGATCGTTTCTCTTTCGCACGTGTGCGAAATACAACGCACGCGCACACGAATCTTCTCGTTTCATCCAAGTGTCCTTTGAAAGGATCGTTGTTTGTGTCTGTTTCTATAGAAACAAAC
>AXCO02004008.1:0-23476 GCA_000473525.2 Anopheles melas | reverse complement strand
GCCCACTGCCAACACTGCCAGGCAGATGGGAAGATGTGAAGTGAAAAAAAAACCCTGCATGAAGGGCTATCTTTATCGAATTCGTTGGCAATTTAGGAGGCGAAATGAACCATAACAACGATATCATATTCAAATACTGCGCCGCATATGACGATATAATAGTGACAACCTTTGGATCGACACCGCTGGGGATACAATCGTTTTCGACTTGCTTCGGAGGGATGGTTTCAGCCCGGCGATGGGTAGGACTTGTGGGAAGCGAAACAAGAGGGAAGAGATGTTTGATTTGTTTTGTGTGTCTCCCATGACTCTCATTCACCTCCCCCATACCCTCATCGTGCATCGTGACTTGGAAGAGTATGTATATATTTGATTCTTTCCGTTGAAAATTTACGATTGCACGACACATTGCAGGTTTGCGAAATGGGAATGTATCCATCATTTAAATGAGTGCCATTTATCTTAATAGCTGGTGTAATTTTCGGTCCTCCGTCCCATCACGTAAGCTTGGTGCAGTTATTTGGCTGCTATCTTTTTGGAGCTGCTACTGTTGATAACGTAAACCAGATTGTTGAAGTGACTCGTGGCGCTCTTGGTGCGTCTGGTTATGATAATTTTGATACGTCGGTATCAAATTTTGCAGCTCATTCATCGCAACAAAATGCATCACCGTTCTTCAGGCGAACAACAGGCTGAGGATAATTTTGCCTATCCTCTCTCCCGGTGCTCAACTGTAAAGGTTTATCTTTCCTGTTGATATTGGTACCGCTGCTGCTGCTGCTATCCTGTTGCCATTGTGCTTCCTCCCTAATGAATTGTCAAACTTAAGCCCGATCGTTTGCGAACCCTTTCGTCCGCTTTCTTTCTCCATCCTTTCTTCAGTTCACTGCCATGGAATGTCCCGGCTGCGTTTCCGCAAAGTTTCCGATCTATCCAAACTTTTACGCCGCCGCCGCTGCCGCCGACCGTTCGGTCAGTGTACCTTTTGTTTCGGTGCGCGAGGCGAAGGCGTTTGGGACCCGCGGCGAAGTGTAGTGAAGTTGACAGGCAGTCTGAAAAGTTTTTGCCCTCTCAACCCACGCCGTCCCGCGTGGCGACGCCGAGGGCCCGGGCCTTCTTACTTCCTTTTATCCCGTTGGGTAGAAAGAAGAAATTTTAATTTTTCTTAAAGAGTTTTCACTTCCCATTCCTCTAATGGCATCCGGCAGCGAGAGAGGAGTAAAACATGTAAAGAAGAAAAGAGAGAACCCGTGTGTATGTGCATTTCAGCATTGTTTTGACCGCTGCGGTTGGAGGTGGAAAAGGGCTCCCGCATCTTACAGTCTTTCTCTCCCGGTCTTGTATTTCTTGACCTTCTTTTCGTCTTTCGTTTGATTGTTTTGGTTAGCAGCATCTACACAGCCGCATGATGATGTTGTGGCCTCCGCAAGAAGGTAAATCTTTAAAAATAAATTCCGTTGTTTCAATAAA
This sequence comes from Anopheles melas, assembly GCA_000473525.2. Lineage (NCBI taxonomy): Eukaryota > Metazoa > Arthropoda > Insecta > Diptera > Culicidae > Anopheles > Anopheles melas. Next base: position 22,006 of record AXCO02004008.1, on the reverse strand, counting down.
TTCCTATTGCTTCGCACTGGCAGCGATGAAGGGCCGCATGTCGCAGGCCACCCTACGTTTAGTGGACCGGGTGGAAGAAATCATTGCTCAATAACGACGAAAGAGAGTGTGGAAAAGTTTTTCCTCGAACCTGTGCGTGCGCGTACGATGCAGCCGTCCGAGGAATTCAGGAAAGATGCACAGGAAAAGAAAGATTCTGACAGGTCTACGGTGCATTATGAAAGTAAAAGGCAGGGAAGAAAAACTTAGCACAAAGAGAGAGAGAGAGAAAGAGAGAGAAATAGCAAACTGCCCCACGATAACAGAGGAGTTTAATTTAATTTAAAATTATATTTTTTCCTTCTTCCAGCTTGTTCCTATCTGCTTTCTTTCTGCATTGTAAAGCGCGTTAAGGAATTCTTCTCTCTAGCGTGTCTCGGGACTCCGAACTTAACACATGGGAGCAGTGTGGCAAGTGTGGAGAAGGGCTTAGAGTTTCAAAGTTTTCATAGTCTTCGTTCAGTGTGGATGTACAAAGGATTATGGTGCAGCTTCGGGAGCTAGATGCAAACGTTTACTGCTGCCCTCTGTCTGCAGAAGCTTGTTTAATGAGTAAAGGTTTAAAATGCGATTTTTATTGCGCTCTTGCTTCGCTGTTGTCTCTGTTTTGGGAAACATCGTAACAGTAGCCCGGTGGAACCCTGTTTTACATTTCCAAATGCAGTTTGATGCGGTCCAACCGTTTTTTGCCAGCAACATGCCACTACAGTTGATGCTCGAAAGTAAACAGAGCGCAATAGAATGCAAACATTTAACACTCGCAAATGAATTGCTGTCGATTATTCGTAATTTAATTGAAAGATGAAAGGTTCCTGCAATCTTTGTTTGCCTGCTCAAGCAGCCAGTATCCCTGGGAGAGTAATCCTCACCCCTTCGACCCGTGAAAGGGACAAACGCACATACGATTAAGGGCACCTTTTGACAGTGAGGCTTGTGTCGGTAATTGAAACGATGTTGCAAATTAAATTTACTCCTTCGTGTACACGACAAACGCACATACGATTAAGGGCACCTTTTGACAGTGAGGCTTGTGTCGGTAATTGAAACGATGTTGCAAATTAAATTTACTCCTTCGTGTACACCCTTGTACGCCGCGCGCGTACACACATGCCGTACCCCCTGCCGATGGCCACTGGCAGCGTGTTTAACCTTTTCCCCCGTAACGCATTACAACAACCCTTTTTTGCGTCGTGCAGGGTGACCCACAGGGTGTGTGTCGTCTGAAACCGTTTCTAGATTTATGCTCTCCTCAATCCCTGCCCGAAACTCGATACATTTTCATAATTCATTAAACTGGATTAAAGAGCACTTTCGCTAGCCACATTCGCCACGACCGCCGTCGCGAGTCCGTCTTGGGGGAGTTCAAAATTACACACACCATCGAGCGTTTGGAAAGGGGTTTTCTCCTCTGCGAAGCTTTTGGGGTAGCAGCAAACCCACCAAACACACGCTGATATATCCATATTAATGTCGATATTTCATTTTTTATTGCATCGGAAAACTCGCGCCAAGAGCTCGCTCGACGGTGTGCTCTACTTGAACGTCGAGTAGGTCACCCTTGGCGCACACACCACGTGCCTCCTTCTTCGCTGTCGTCGTCGGCTTTGGTTGTTGGTGGAAATTTTCAACTTCCAAAATCGAAAAAAACCCGCTTGGCACGCTGTCGGTGGAAATGGAGTCATTGGTACGGGGTATAGAATTTAAGTTGTTCGTTCCCGCTGTGTCGACTCATGTGTGAGTGTGTAAGGGCTGCCCGTTGCTAGCACGAGCCGTGGTATAAATCACAACCTACCCCGGACGCGCAAGGACACGCGCCCATTTTTCCGATAAGTTTGCGGTCGGGATCGGTGCATTTTGGCTGTGCGCTGCATCGATGTATCGCTGGGTCGATTGGGACAAAAACATTTTGCCTTAATAAAACAAAACGTGGTGTAGCGTTCGAGTATAGGCAGCCGGTTGTACATGTGTATGTGTGTGTGTGTGTATGCGGTAAGTACCGACCGAAAGGAGCGGTATAAATTAAATAAGTTTTTCGTAAAATAATTTACCATGATTTATGCCGGGCCAAGCCAGGCCGGGAGCTTCTTGGGTAATCCTTTCGGTCGTACGGGTCGTTACAGTTGATTTCTGGCTGGCTGGCTGGGTAGTTCTGGGCTGGTCGTAACTTGTTGATTGGAAAGCGGTCGCCCCGTGAGCTACAGCACGGTTCAAATATCCATTTCGTAGCAATGCCGTACACATGTACGAGCATGTGGAAGGATTACCAGAGCGAGTTTCACCGCAGTTTAGGGGATCGTTTCTAGTGCTCGGTGCGGTCGGGAAACTTTTCCCACATCCTGTCTGTATTCCTTTCCCCGTAACATCGCAGCTCGGTGGTGTGCTTCACGTTCCCAGGATCACGTTCGACGACGTGTAAACACAGCGTGGACAAAGTCCATGGTGTAAGTTTTGCGGTGTAGTGATTAATTGACACTCGATTAGATCGGATCACAAATCACAAGACGAATGGAATGAAGCAGCGCCGAAGCGGGAACACGCACTGGGTGGTGGGCATGGGATGGTATCCTATGGGTTGTCTACCTTAGCAGTTCAGTGAACTAATGTGGTTCATGAGAGTGGCGCATGTAAACCTCTTGAAAATTTGGCTTTTAACGTTAAAATTTGATTAGCTTCAATGGTGGAGAATCTTTCCATAAAGAGAAATTTAATGCCAGCAAACTTAATTATGGCAGCATAATGACACTGCCAAGCTCAACATGGTATCCAATAATCCATAAATATAGTAAATATATCATTATAGTATAATAGTTGTTGAGTAACAATTCCCTGCAACGAAGTTTAATTCTGCAAACCCAACACTCTGCTCTCAATTTCTACATCCTATACTACTTCCAACAACCTCTTCAGCAAGTATCAATGATTAAGTGATCACAGTAATTTTCAATGCCTCAATGTCCGATTTCCAAATCGCATCGTCTCCTCCTATGAAATTCCCTATGTTCCGAAAATCCAACTGCATTTCCCACTTTTCTCATTTTCTCACACCTATCTCTGGGCTAGTAATTAGAATAGTAAATATGAATTAATTGTAAATCTTTAAGGAACAACAATTCAAACTATAATAACAATGAGAAAAAATCTAACAGTTCAAATTCAACGTTTTCCCTACTCACTTGAACTAACTATTGAACAATCTTTAACGAATGCGTGTAGCTTAAACCCACTTAGATGGGCTAATTTGATGTGAACATTTAGTTCGACCAGTTTCACAACCATCGCTAATGTTACAAACTGCACAGAACATAATGAATTCATGTCCCTAATCACGATGTAATCAGTTTAAAGCATCATATCCTTTCATGCCCATGTTTTGCACTACACTCTAAAAAGTATTGCAACACAAACATGTAGCGTACGATAGACAACTTGATTAGCATTTGTCATACATTGCGGTTCCCATTCCAACCAGTAACGAAACCCACAAAGTCCCACATTGACCGTCTAATCCAGCAAAGCGGACCCGGGGATGGTGGATGGGTTGGGAAATTAATATCGCTTAGCAGGGATTAACATCGGGCTGGGCTATGTATTGCCCGATAGTGTCGTCGTTGTTTTACAATCGTTTCTAAAATAGCAACTCCACAAAAGGGACACTCACCCCGTTGTGAAGTCCGACTCATTTGCCTCAAGGGTCAATCCGATCCGATGCCGTACGTAAAGGGAAGAACTTTCTTGCCGGTACCCGGGAACAGGCTCGGACCGGCTGGAAACCATTCCCCCTACGGCCTGTGAAGTAGGTGAAAGACGGTTTGTTTAAACAACTTTCCCGAAAGCGACGACAACTTCCTACTTGTCATACGGGAGGGGCTAGCTAGCCCGAGGCCAAACTAATTTCCAGCCTGGACCATTTCCGGACAACGCAAAAAAAAAACAAGTGTATTCCTTCCAGGCTGTGTGTTTTGTGCGTGCAGGAGCGAGCGATTGTGATTATTGTTCTTTTGGTTTGGTCGATAGCAAACGCTTCGAGCGCACCATCAAACGATCGGTTCAGGGAAATTCGATCAGTTCTGCAATGGGACAGCCCTGCGGGCTTAAGTGATTCCGTACCGGTCCGCAATGGTCCGATGCGTTGGCAGGTGGCGCTGTGATGTGGTCGGTAAAGTGTCCCCGAAGGCTTCGGCCGGTGCTGAAGTGGTACGGCTCGTCATGTAATCGAAACCCTACTTGACTGGTGTGTTTGGACACGAGCCGCTCTCAAGTATCTGTTAGCAGTAACAGTTCACCAAAGTGAGCCGAATTTGAGCTGTTTTCAAAGGGGTTGTTTCACTGCACACGGGGCAGGGGGAAAACATGCTCTCGTAAAACCCCTGTTTTTCCAAACGGTAATGTGGGAATTCTGCATGGAGTCATGGCAAGGGAGTCACGGCTGCCGCCAAAAGAAAGCACAGAAAGCAGTCAATCCTGCTTAATAATAATTATTAAATCGACTGTAAAGTTTTGTTCCAAATGATCAATAAATATTGCCGTTCCCTTGAGACGTTCGTTCGTCGTTCTGTCACCGTGCATGGGGTGCACATCGTACTGACAGTCGTGTGAGAGGATGTCGTCGCGTGCCAATAACGCGTCCTGACGCCATTCGAGCATCGAAAACAAGCGCGTTCGGCAGCGAGCGAGCGAGAGAAAAGAACGAAAAAAAAAACAGCGAACAACCAAAGAACAATATTGCAATTTCGCATTTGTTTTCTTGCTTGTGCTACCGGGCACGTTCAGTGCCGATGGCAAGGCGAAGCAAGGATCGGAAAAACACGTCACATGAAGTGAAATTAATGATGTAAAAATGTGTAACGTATTACGAGCGCGAACAAGTTCTTCTGCTCGTTCATTGTTTGAGTTTTTCATTTGTAATCATTTTTTGTTCTAGCTTTAATAAAAGATAACTCGTGACTGTCTATGAAAATGATTATTTGGAACAGGTTTCACGAATAATATGTAAATCATTCCGAAAACAGTTAATAAAGACGTGTACTAAAACTCCATACGTTTGTACAATAATCAATTCATCTATTACTCCTGTTCTAATATGGTATTATCATACAATTTCCAACAGTTTAAAACAACAGATTCAAATAATAATAATAACTTCGTATAACTTTATAGCAAAATGAAAGCAAAACCATCAGGAAATAAAGCTGTGTGAAAATGTACAATAAACGTCTGTCCCAAACTGAAAGCTTTATCTTGAGTGAAACCGTTTAAAATAAAATTATCACCCCCCCCCCCTGAATTCGCTTCCGGACGATGACCGATAGCACCCGCAGAAGCCGTTACGAATCATTAATCATTCCCGATCCCTTGCACGTTCCGATTTGCAAACGTTTGCCACAAATTCCGATCCGATCGTGCTACAACGGTGAATCCCAGCAAAGCCGATGGTGCATATGCATATGTACCCGCAAAAAGGTTCCGCCAAAGGAACCGGAACCCAATCAAGGGGTTGCTTGCTCTAACCGGGGAGTGCACGCGCTTGTGATGTCTTAACTCCACCGACCGGTATTATATCTCTCAGCCATGCTCCCATATCACAGCGCTGGGTGTTCATTCGTGGCACCTTGCAGCATTAAACTTTGCCACGCGGTGAAGATCCTTGAGAGCAGCGAAAAACAAAGAAAGGTAAATGTGAACCTTGCTGGGGGCGTCTATGCGCACAGCACTCGAAACACGGATACTTTATTGTCTCCTAATCCCACATTCCATGTTTAGACTTTCCATTATTTTCCATTTTAATACCGAACGCGAATGCGGGGACCAACGGCAACACAGGCAAAAGGTTTGAGGCAAAAGGGGTTGAAGGAAACGTTGCAAGACGCGACCGAACCACTCGAGGGAGTTGCTTTCCCCGATTCGCAAACCCATCTCAGCCGTCGGCATCAGCCAACACGCAGCGACACGAGCGGTGAAGATGGTGATGCTTTTTCCGTTGCTCTGTAAAATCAGCGATGCAGTCAAAAGCTCACGTTTTCCCGTCCTGCTTGGTGTTTGATTTTGAGCCAAGGAAGTGTGTTCAAGCTGTGGCAGCGATGGTTACGCTGATGGCAGAACCAGCAACAGGAGGAAATGCCACATCCTTGTGTAGATTGTTGTGCTCTTCCAGCGGACCCCATCCCATCCGAGCCAGGGACCAAAGCAGGTAGTGGGAGAGAATGCTACGGGCTAGATAAAATGCAGACAAACAGTTCCTGATCCCTGGCAGAAGGAGACTCGTCCCCGTCAAACTCAGCCCCCCCCCGGTTGGAGGTTTCGGTCCCGATCGATCCTTGCATTCCAACTCAAGCTTCAACGAACCGAAGTGAATGATTTTTCGCAGCATTCGCAGCCTCCAACTCCACTCACAATACGGTACCGGATGAGGAGAGACTTGAGGTTTGTGTGAGGCAGCAGCAGCAGCAGCAGCAGCAGCACGCAAAAATAGATACAAGCTTCAAGATAAAGAGTGTGTTTGATTTTCGTGCTTCGTAGCAGGATGGCAGGAAAACCTTACGATGCTTTTCTTTGTCCTGCGGCAACGACGCTCGTGGGATGCCATCCCAACCGTTTTGCGGTCGGAACGATGGCGTCTGATGGCGTTGTGGTGCGGTACTGCGGTACGGTGGATGGTAAAACTATCGTGTGCGGTACCCCCAAACCGCCACTGGCGTGGAATTCAGCGTGAAGCGCCATCGGTATCGTTCCGACCGCCGCATCCTGTCAGCACTTTAACAAGCAGAACAAGCCAGCAATGCTCCCGGGTAGAGCTAATGCTGGGCGTCAGTTGGGTGTATTGGCATTTCGCCGCATCTTCGACAGCTCGGTCGCAGTTCGTCGCGGTAGTCTTTGACCTGTGTGTCTCTCTCTCTCTCTTCCTTGCATTTCCACCGAGTGAGCGTGTGTTTTATCAATTTCGAAATTTCAAATTAAATTTTACGATAATGTCTTCATAAATAAATGCTCCGGCAGAGCGTCGAGCGCAGGACGACCGATGAAAGGTCCGGCTTACAAATGAGCTGAGATCGGACTCGTTGCCCCTAGGGCAAGTGGAAGTGGAAGGCCTGGCGAGGTGAGGTCGGTTTATGAGCCGGGGTTTTGGCCGGGACTGATTGTGGCTGTCACAACTTGGCTGCTTCTTGTGCAGCGACTGGTCAACTTGACGCTGATCGGAATCACATCAAATTAGTAGCTGATGGCACTGTTGGTTTTTAGGGGTGATGAACGTGCCAACGATGGTCCGTGCGGTCAGTTCATTTCAGCGTACACGTGGGTGGAAGGGTGTCCTGTGTCCTGCGGTCGGTGGTCCGGTATTGACCACCCATAATCGCAATCGTTGCAAGTGATTGTTCGATTATCGGACCACCTCGTGCATTGAAAGGGGAGAATTTAGAGGATGGCCGGGCTTATGACGATCGGAACGGATACTTTGCAGCACGATTATGTTGCGGCAGTTGAGCGTTTTGTACAGCTGAACGTTTGGTGTAATTTGTAATGAGTGGAATTGGAGTGTAAGTGGTGTTTCATAAAAGCACTTGGGATGTAATTGCATTCGTATTCGTTTTGTCTGGAGACTACATTGAAATAGAAATGTGATCATGGTGAACTGTGTTCATGGTGAACTGTGATCATGATGTTTTTTTTTTGCAAGTTAACAGGTGTTCCGGGTACACAAACAGTTCAGCAAAGGGGTACGATTTAAAAAAAGATAAGATCCTACGATTCAGATGTCTAAAATATGCTCTCATTCTCGGATACTTTAAATTCTGTTGATAAAAGGAAAAATGAATAAAACATTCAGAAGAAGCATTGGAATGGTTCTTCAGAAATCTGTCATAAATTCTGAAATGATAGAAATGCAATGGTTGCAATAGACAGTTTAAGTTCTTCACAATCTAATCTACTATTCAATACTGTTAAAATAATCAAGCTGCAGTTGGAATTTTTCATCGGGTTATAGGAAAATTATCCTCAATTTCGAATATGTACATTCATGATAGACACCTTTGTGAGCATTTAATCTGAAGATGTGCAATAAAAGTGCTCTCTTCTGTTCCGCTTCTCTTGAGAACCGATGGAAATAAACGGCAAGATGTTGTCTCGAGCTGGATTATCTCAGTAATATAACCCAAACCTTTAAATATGTATAACATTTTAAAGGTATGTATAACAATGTATAACAATAACATATGTATAACAATACGTAATGGTACATTCCTTGTAAAACTTTTGGAAAGGAAAATTCGAAAATGATATAATATGTTTAAAATGCCACAAAAGAACAACGGACTGTAGAATATATTCACTCTGCTACTCAAGTATTTTTAAACATGAAACCACTATTTATGGCACAAATGAAATCAATCGAATGAATCCTGGTTGCACCCATACTCCGATCGTAAAATCACAATTACTAGCTCCGACAATTGATAAATTTGCAGTTTGCTCCAACAATAAACACCCTCCCTCGCTCCCGAAAAGCTTGCCCGAGCATGTGCAGGTGCCCGTGTGGTCAGTGTCCGAAACTGTTTAGCTTAATTTTCCGGCGCATTTAACAACGCACAGCAAAATCCTCTTAAAAATACCACTTTCTATTTTAATCCCACGCCTGATTGCTTTCCAGTGTTGGTGGGCTTGCCCAAAACCAATGCGCACCCCCCACGCGCTCGGGTGCATTGGCAAACGAGGTGCTGGCGATGCATTTATTCGTCTGCCGTACCTCCCCCTCCATTGCAAATAGAAGCCATTCAATAATTGATTATACCCCGGCATGCAACGTACCGCACGTTCTTCCTACCGAAAGGTAGGATACCAGTTAGACATGATTTAGCAGCACAAAACGTGTCGTAAACTTAAAATGATTACGCTGCTGATTGTTCGAGTGAAGCAAAGCATGAAGAACGTTGGGCGCGGAAGGGTTTGGCGGGCTTTGGACTTATCACAAACGCACCCCGGTGTTTGTGTGGCGTAATTTTAGTTAATTGCAATTGCATCACATTAGGCCCAATGCGTCCTGCATCATCCTGCCATCGTCGAAGGATTATCACCAGTTTTCAAACAATTCAAACACCATCCCTCCCCAGTAATCAAGAAATCGTGACAATGCAATGTGCACAGTGTTTGTATGTGTGCGTTGGTTGCGATAAAACAAGCAATCAGTAGCAATGGCCACCATTCGAGCCTTGGTGTGCTTGGCGATCAGCCGTACATACTTGCCCAGGACAGCCGATACATCCGGCAGGCAGGCAGGCAGGCAGGCAAATTCGCCTGGGAATTCCAACTCTTCTCTCCGTACTCTTCGATTCATCTGCTGCGACAGGCACACCATCACGAAGCCATGTTCCTGTCGGTGGGACATGTTTTCCATTAACGATTTGATTGATTACCTAACATTGAAGGAATGAAAGGGGAAGGTGACACGAGGGTTGGGCGGGATTTTTCGCACCAATCCCAACGCACCCGTGCACGGTACGGAGGTTTGCTCCTTTCGCGCCCAATAATCAGCTCCCGCCCGGTGCGGCCAGTGGCTCGGTGTTCGTTTGTCGAACGGAATCTAATTATCCTAGGCAAGCCAGAGAGGGAAGAGCGATTGGTTGCAACGTCAATGAACTGGGCTCGAGAAAAATTCGTTAGGAAAATTCCCCCCCCCCCTAACGACTTATCGTTAGCTGTGAAGAAAAGGTTAGAGGACTCACGAGGAATTGTACGTTTTCTCATTGTCATCCTTATTTCATCCGGCATAGCCTTTCGCAGTCCGGGGGCTTTCGTCATCGAGACCATTCCGGTAAGTCGTTAGCGCCACAACCTTCCTAGCTAGCTCACCCATTTCTTACACGTCTCGCAAGGAGGCGGCGGCGGCGGTGATTGCTCGATTTTTCGCCCGTCGCTCAAGCGTGGAATGTTTTTCGCCACGGCTGCAATGGTGGTGATCTCGTGGCGGAGGGATTTAGATTAAATACTCGTGGGATTTGTCAACACGTTTAGAATCAGAGCTACTTAGCGGAGCAGCGGCGGATAGAAGGTTCGTGTTTTGCGATTCGTTTTGCGTTTTGTGTGTGTGTGTGTGTGTGTGTGTGTGTGTGTGTGTGTTTCGTTTCCGCTGCTGTTCGGTTGCTCTCAATGAGGAGCGTTCCTCGAGGGAAATGGCCAACGGTTTGTCTGAGAGTGGAGGCAACGGTCCCTGCCGGTTTTCCGCTGCTTCAAATTCATCCGTCGCGCTTGAATCGCTTGTAATCTGATTGTCCTTCAACGGTTGCTTCATCCCCAAGCAAGCACCGGAATGCGCCTTTGCAAGAGAAATCGACTACATGACAATCGGAATCGGTGGCTCATGTTCAATTATTGCTTATTATCGTACTACGGATTGGGGCGTCTGGCACGTACCCGGTTTTGCCCACATTCCCTGCATTCATCATGCCGACCGGTGCGAACGTCGCCGAATCGTCTGTCGTGCGCGCTGGCACGGACGCAATGGAGTAAATGCGTCCCGAAAATGGAATTTCTAATGAGCCGCGTGACGGAGCGGATTCTGCTGACAACGGATTATGGAACCGTCGGTCCCGTGCCACCTGTCCTGCCAGCGCCCGGTTGCCAGGATGCTTTACGTCTTAAGCGCACGCCACACACACGCTCGGCACTCATCGCACTTCATTTCATCCTTGCTAATGCTGCGCGTACCGTTGGTATCTGGTGATTTTATTTTTTTTTTATTTGATGAATTACTTTATTTAGATTGCTTTTGCTGGTGGGATGATGGTATCAGTACGGGAGGGATTATAATACATATTAATATGTGTACACGTAGTATCGTGATGATTTGAAATTTGCGTTGCGACGGTAGGGACAAGAATTGTGATAGACAAAAAATTTCCACTGTTTTTATTTCGTTGCAGGTTGCTTCAGTGCAAAATTGTCTTCAAATAATATAGGTTGTATTTTTAAATTGTTACTAAACGTTTTAAGTTTAAGCAATAATAAGTAGAATATAATATATTGTAAACACACGATTAAACTTACTTGCAAAATTCTTTGAGCTGCTCTCCTTGTGTACAAAAAACTTCCACAAGCCAGGAATCAACCGACACTATTCAACACCATCCTATCAAGCAACACGCACCAAATAAAGCATAAATAATCATCCACCAGCAAACAGCAACACTATACGCAGGGCGTGTCATTAAAAAAAATAATACAACCCCACTGGAAATGCAACCTTCGCGACACTTCGACACGTCGTTTGGTGCTGATTGTTGAGCAGAACAGTAGCAGCGACGGCAGCCGCTTTGCCTTCGCTTTAACACAGAAACGGCCAAACGGAAATTTCAATAACATTCCAATAATTATGATAAATCGACTCTCGGCCTGTGCGAAAGTGTGTCCTTCCGGCCAACCGTTCATCATTCCCCTCGGCTTCAACTCGCTACACAGCATAAAACACAGCTCGAGTGGGTCTACCGTTTCATTAAATGCTTTTAATCATGTCACCAGTACCAAGTGTACCAAGGGGAAGAGCTTCCCTATGCTCGGGCACACACTCTACACGGCTGACGGTGGACGATCCGGAAGGTCCATGCCGTGCCAGCCGTGGGCCGCGGGGTATACAAATTCGAGATTTATTTATAATTTTTATTTATTATCTGTCCACAAGCACCGGCACGGCCGCTTGTGATCATTCATAATCATTTGAGTTTTTTTTTTGGGAGTAAAGGGAAACCGTCTCGGACGGTTTGCAAAAGTCCTTGTGCATCGTTAACTTCGCTTGGCACGATGGGTAGCCTTCCCGTATTACAGTATATGGATTTGTTTATGTGCGTTGCTCGTTGATCGGGTAATGTTTCTATCCCGATTCGGTTGGTTGGCTTTACAGTGCATCGTGCTGTTAATGAGGTACATTGGTGAAGAATAACCTTCAACGCGTTTTGCAACTCCTTTCGATGCATGTCTGTCGACGAATCTGTTCAGTGTTACACTTCGTTTCGGCATTTAAACATTTTTCCTTCCACTTCTCTCTACCGCCATTCAGCATCTTTAGACGCAGAAAACTAAGCCATAAAACACATCCATTTCCCCTGTCTCCGCACCAACTTACGTGGCACTGCATCCGGAAACTCTCAGATCCCTTCTAATGAACATTTACCGGTGCCTCTGTGGACAAAATATGGCGCTTCGGTATTTAAAAAGGGACGGCTTTAAAGCACCAGGGAAGCGCCCATTTAATGTCCTCCGCCGGCTCACCCCTCTGTCTCTCTGGCCCCCGGGTTCGCTCATTCGCCCAGCCCGGAAGCCGTTTCGGGAGGGATGTGCTTCTTCCTTTCCATTCACCGGGTGGGATGAATCATAATTCAATACGATCATACTTTAATGACGAGAGTCGTTTATAAAAATAATAAAAGCACAAAAAAGTATACATGCGCCGGATAGGCATATACGAACTACACACACGCTGCCGAACACGGTGGGAAATGCACTCGGGGACGTTGACATGGTTGTTTCTTTGTACAACCGCAGGCATGTGTGTGTGTGGAGGTTTTTTCGGGTCGGATACTTACAGTAGTGATTTATATTGAAATCGAGCAAGCAAACAATATCATCGAACGTAATTTAACGATGGAGCGTGAAGATATTAACAATAATTTATAACGGTTTTAAAGCCATTAAAATTCGTCAAAACGCTACATCCCGGAAGTGGTAAAGGAGAAGGGGAGCTGTATTGTGGATAAATTTGATAAAAACCATGCAGCATAACTGAAATGGTCGTATGTTATGTTAACCGAGATTGAAAAATAATTCAAATTGTTAGAGTAGATGTGTTTAGTGGAATAGTATTTGCGGGAATTTCAATAACGTAGAAATGGAACAAATAAAGTTCCAATAAATAAAATAAATAATAGCAAAAATTAATTCAAAGTTTGCGTCGTTAAGGAATTTTTCGGAGAACGCCACCCGAATCTTTCTAGTAAATCCCCCATTAAAGATACTGTGAGATCTGTCGCCTAAACGACTGCCTGGTGGCTAGCAATCGAAAATATTCTCCAACGTCCTTACTTTACACCGTTCCCGAGAGTGTCATCCCGTGCTGAATATGCTTTTGTACGGCATGGGCTATCAACTTGTCGCTCGTTTGTTACGGTCCACGTGTTCGTGCGGATTGGCGCCTCGTAGCTGCTCCCGTTGATCCGTTTGATAGACACCAGTAGCAACAGCAGTATTTACCTTTGAGTCAACGCATAGAGACTTGATTTTTTTTCCTTCGAATTTTAAGAAACGGTCACAAAGGATTAACGAATTTTCACGACACCCAGCGGATGATGCGCGCCCCGTTGCATACACCGACCATCCGTGTAGCCTGCGGTTTCCGTACAACCGGTGTCGTACAGAAACTTGTGTGTGTATGCGAGTGTGGACGAGAGTGGTTTTTACGGCATATGTTGGCGCTTGGGACAGAGCGCATCGCCGTTAATGCCACCGACGGGCTAACACGGCGGCCAAGGTTCGCATGTAGCGCGATAAAACTTGATCGCCACCGCTCTGCCGTTATTGAATGTACCGCGGAGAATAGTGCGCTGCACACGCGGTGCTAATAAAATAAAATACGTATAGAACGTCGAACGGGCATAATTGGATCGTAAAAATCTTCCCCAACAACGCCGGTCGCCGGTGTGGGCGCACGGGTAGTAGTCGGCGTCATGTGCATCAATTATTCCTCCATTTTCCACAGGTCCACAGTGTGTGGCACATTCGGTGGGAGGAATACTGAACTGCCGAGGCACGAGCAGTGCCGACATGTTTGTGTTTAATCGACGGTTTTCAACGTAGCGCACGGAAACGGAGCAACAACAACGAGCCCGAGATGTGTAAAAATAACTACAAGTTTTAGGAGGATAAAGAGAAGGGAAAGGATGTTTGTTGTAAAGCATAAAACCAGCATAAAACGATGCAGCGTGTACGGTAATCGCCAATTAAACGAGATTAAGCCTAGTAAACATGGGCGGCAAATGCGACGAAAATTGGGTGGCGGGCTGCGACGTTTATTGCAGGACGAAAAAAAAACAATGATTTTACGTTTTTACAAACCGACGACAGTGGGCGTATTATTTCATGGGCTGTCTGTAACGGAAAATATTTTACAATAGTTTTTCATTGAGTGTATTGGTTGACGTACAGCAGGTATATATGAATGTTGAGTTCGTATGTACCATGAAGTTAGGAGTGTCATGTAAGTGGTGCATATAACGGGTACTCCAGGATCCAGGATCAACTCATCTGATTTTTTCAGATCAGATTTGTTCTTTTTGTTACTTAAAAAACGAGTTATCTGAAAATTGAACTACTTTTTTGAAATGTGTTACACGTTTTTAAAAGGGATTAATTATGTAACGCAAGGGCGAGTATTACTAAGTATAGCTTCAGGCGTTGCAATTTGTTATATTAGGTGTAGGAGAGGGAGAGTAATAGCTAGAAGGCTTACTTTGTAATACAAAACGAGATGCTCTTAATAATCTATATTGGTATCAAAATGTAAACTGGGATCAGATTTTTTTCGAAAAACAATGACTATATGTCTTGCATCTAAATATTGAAACAAATGACTGGGAGATCTGCTTTTTTCGCGTATCAACTGAATTCAATTCAAAAACATATTTTTAGGATCCATTCATTTCCAGTTGCATTAGTTTGAACGTAGTGTCAAAGGAAGTGCGAGGGGTCAAATCGTGTGTTCAACTTGTTGGTTTGTTGTTGTGTTACTTTTTTTTTTTTAATTAGTGCTTCAGTTGGGTTTCATGAACAGGATTTACGTAATTTATGGATGAGCCCTTGTAATTGTAATTATTACAGTAATTTAATTGTAGCACATCGCAAGAATTTTGTTGCAAATATATGTTGCAGACTGGCAGTTTGTGTAATTATTCTTCTTACAGTCCATTTATAATTGAATTCCAATACTATCTACTGCCAACTACCTGGCGACAGAAGGGTGAGCAACAGATCCCTGTCTTGGTGAATTGTTATCCTTATCCTTGGACCGTTGTACCTAGCTCACCCTCCTGCGATGTCCTTCCACGAACGCACAAACATTCACACACGGTTCCAGTGCTATCGTAAATCAAACCTTCAGCACCACCGTCCGGGTCATGCTGCTGAGTGACGACGATGTAGCAAATGTCCTTCCCTGCGCACGTATCCTTCCCTACGGACGTTACGGCCGTGTCCCTTGCGGCTGATTTCCTTAGCGCGCCAAATACCTCATCACCACCATTCGCCACCGACAGTAGCAGCAAGGAGCATGCAAAAGGTGGGATGGGAAACCCGGTATCCCTCTTTCATAAATATACATTGGCTGCCGGGGGCTGGATCGTGCGACCATCGCTAGAACGTCACTACATTACGCCGAATGTGTTAATGGCACTTGGCCGTGGTTCGATGAGCGTCGTGTGCCAGTAGTGCCCTGCTAAATAGTGGAACGTTCCCCCGCTCCCTAGCACACTCACCGGCCACGCGGTATTGATGCCACCGGCAGGACGCTAATAAACCGGTGCGCCCGGTAGGTCGTAATTTTTATTCATTCAGCGCGGAAAATTTGCTGCTCCTTCAATGCGAACACGGCAGCCAACGTTTGCAGTTGGCAGCAAGGCTGGTAGGGGTTCCCTTTTGAAAACAATGGTTCCGCCAGCCCAGTCTAACAATGCCGTTATTTAGTAGCATCTTATGCAAATTATTGATAACGCTGGGCACGCTGGAGACAGGACTGCGCACTGCTTCCTTTCGTTACGCCAACCGTTCCCGTGCGGCGTTTGGGTGCGTGAAATCGCGCCGCGGAAATGCACGGACGTTGGAGATGGCGTACCACATACAAACACACACAGCAAAATTAAGATCACTTCCGAAGATGCTTACTTACTGGCCTTTTTTTTTAATAATTTGAACCAACCGCGTTCGACCAACTGCAGGAAGTGGTGGAACCGCCGCACGGACACAATTTCACTCAGTGTATCATAAATTATTATCCCATTGGATGGTGTGCCTTCCCACCTCTCCCCGAATCGACCGGTTCCGTTTCCGGACTAATATTTTGACACATTACAACACATTTCGCGGCTACGAGTGTATTAATTTGGGTGCGGTGTTTCGTGCTTCTTCGATTATCCGTACAACGGGAGGGAGTTTGTGTTTCATTTGTTTTGTGTTGGGCGTTTGTTTTTTACGTATTAAGGGGTCCGTTTTCGTTCCACAGTGGAAGTTCTTGTTGCAGGAGAAGCGATTCGGCCATCCGAGGCGATACAAATGGTGAAACTTTCGTTCGGTACAAATAAATTTCCCGATTCCGGTGGGTCGCGCACACTTACTTCCTTTGCTTTTTTTCATTTGTTAATACCAGTCCGTTAAAGCGACGGAAAAGAAAAGCCGACGGCCCCAAACCGATGGTTATGAATGATTTATGTTATTATTTTAATTTCGATGAAAGTTTTATCATTTTCGTACGCAGCACGACGCACAACTGTTGGGTGGGTGTTGAGGGGGGTATTTTTTTTAATCATCCATTGTTTCCTTGCCAGTTCCGAGCGCGCAAAGGAACATGTTGGTCTCGAAACTGTTAATCAAGGCACATCCGTTTATTTGGAAGCATTAGCGTTGCGTAAAAACGATCCCTAAATGTACAAGGTATATATGGTTCGTTTTATTAACGATAGGCTGAAACATATCAGCTGGCCATCGAGCGAGCATGTGGAATGGGTTTGAGAAAATAATCCAAAACATTTTACACCTTCCATAACGATGAGAATATTAAATAAAACTCACCGATAATAAACCTACAAAAAGAAAATTTCGTACCAAAATGTTTTCATTTCCTTTTTAAAGGCTACGCGCGCCTCCACCTCAACGCACATTGGCGTCGAGCGACAACTGTAATTATCAACGTACTTCTGCCGGAAGCGCTGATTCTCTGACAGCCAATTTAATCCGGACCCAATTTGCAGATGTCCAAATTTGTGTAATCATAAAGTGGAAGTACGCGCGTATCGAACTCAAAAAAAAAACACACACACAAAAACGCTCTCATACAGAGATAAACGAAAATGAAACGAAGAAAAAACGAAAACTTTGCACTCACTTCCGTTCGGACGCTCCGTGCACTGGGTACACTTGGTACAGGGCCAGCTCACCATCAGCTTTTGGTGTTGACTTTCAAAGTATGGTTCAACGCGTACACCTCGACGTGACTTCATTAATTCTGCAGATTGCTGCAGACTATATTCTTCTCACACGCCCTAATCACTCGACTCGACCTGCTTGGGAAAAGGTAGGAAGGGCAGCACAGCAACAGCACCACTGAACCGCAGCTGGCTTAAAGGCAGGTTCAGCTCGCCAATGGAAACATTCTACTCTCCTCACTGCTGCTGATGCGATTTTTTGTATGCGCTTTAGCCAAAGAATATGCACCCCACAGCCGAATAGCGGGGTGGGAGAGAGTTTTTTTGTTTCTGGCAGCAGTTTATCCTGTTTTTTTCAATCGTTCGTTCCTCCGTCTCTGCAATGCATTAGAAAGCAACACACCCATTATCGGTGCCAAAGAACCTTTCACCTCCGGCTGAAGGCGGCTGACGAGACCAGAACCGTGCTTTTGATGCCGATGTTTCACCCCTCACGCTAAATGTTTTGTTTCGGTTGTAGAACGGTTTTTTTTGTTGTTGTTGTTGTTGTGTGCTGGTTCCTCTCACCCTCTCGTGCTAAGAACGATGATGAACTAAATTATTAATTAGTGTTTTACGGGTAAATTAATTTCTCCCTGTTAGGGAAATGTTTATTGATGAATTAGCAGCAGTAATTTGCGTCCTTGCCCCCTAGGACGGAGGTCGTACCCATTAGATCGAGCGTATAGAATGGAAGCGAGGCAGCTAAAAACTGAGCTCGTGCAATTAATACCAAACGAAAGAAAAAAAGTTCCTAACAGACAGTACAAGAGTGGCGGTAAAACTGGTGCATTAAATTTTATTCATGGTTGGTGGTGAGCTATAAAAAAACGACTTTTTTTAAATACCGTCCAGCGAAAATCCAAGAAACCACCGCACAGCAGCATAGAAATTGGTAGGCGGCTGGCGGTGCGCACTTGAACCGTCAACACCGCAGCACCCGGAAGTGGTACATTTGATGTCAAAAAAATAAATTGCACTTTACACACAAAAAAAAAAAAACATCTAGAGTTTTTTCAAAATATTCACCCAAGTGTAAATTCATCTTCTCGCTCGTCACGAACCGTATCCCGTTTTCGGGTGGGTGGAGGCATTTTTTTCGATTGTATACACAAGATATAAGGAGGATATAGGGGGCCAGCACCAGCAAAATCAACGTTTGATGGTGCTGTTTTCGCTTTTAACCCACTTCAACAACAGTTTACAGCATAACAGAGAGCGAGAGAGAGAGAGAGAGAGAGAGAGAGAGAGAGAGAGAGAGAGAGAGAGAGAGAAGGAACAAATGAGTGAAGCAATAGCAATCATTTCCACCATTGTGTCGCTGTACCACTGCACCACAGTCGAGCGAGAAAGTAATGCCAATGCAACATAATTATGCACGCTTCCTGCAATCCGTTTCCGCACGGCCTTAACTTTACTCGGACGTCGTTCTTTGGCGGTCGTGCTGTGTAGTTTTTGGGAATGTAGCCATTTCTGCATTAATTTGCAATGGAATGTTTGGGGGTAGAATTGGGGCAGATAATACTTTCGTTTTTCTTTCTCCTTTTTGGTGCCAACTCTTCCCTTTGCAGTGCTATAGCAGCACACACACACAAAAAAAAAACGGGGAGACACGGTTGACAAGGAAGTTGGGCTGAAATTTACATCGAATGCAAAATGCATTTCGATCGTAATCTGACAGCTAAGCTCTGGGATCGCTTTTTCGTGCCGTTTTGGGTTCCATCGTTCTGTACGGATGGTACGTACGTGTGGTTAATGTTACCAGTTGCAAGGTAGCTTGTCGTTTTTTTCTTCTGTTGTTGAATGCATTATTTTACGATTAGTCATTATGCTCCGGCTGTGCAACGTTACAGTTCGGTGCATTTTTCGTGCTTTTAAATGTTTTATTTTCACAGCCACATGTTCGTGTGACTTTAAAATCCTTTGAACCCTCCTGCACATGCCCCTAGCCTCCGCAGTTTTACGATCGAAAACAAAGGGTCACTCAACTTGGCCGAATACTATTTGCAACAGTGCCGTCACCAGCATACGGTACCTACACACCTTCATAAATTGCTCCGCTTGCCAATATACGACACTTGAGCAGCGCAGGGATAAAAAGATACTGCAAACTACGAGGTTAAAGGTAATACACAAAAGGGAGCAGAACGAAAATCGACCCGTACCTTCGTTTTTTCCCCAGCGCCACAAACACGAAAAACCCGATGACACCGCGGATTATGCTCCCGGGGCAAAAGGTCTGTTCTGTTCGACAAAAGTCCATAGTTTCTGGTGTGTCTCCCACACACGTTGTCATGGTGTCTTCGTGCCCCGAAGTGCTGATAATTTGAACTATAAAATTTCATATTTCCCGCTCCCGACGCGCGCTGCTACCGGGTTGCAGCATTGCCTCGAGGGAGGCGAAACGAAAGTCTACAAAGTTTACGAGTTTCGAGTGCTTTCGAGAATTGTGCAGCGACAAAACAAAGAGCAACTCCGGTCGTTTTCTTCGCCGTGCTATTGCGACGCAATTGAAGTTTTGCGATATAAAATGTTGACCCAGCGATCTTTGCTCTCTGCACAATATACGGAATACGGGAAGTGGGTGCGGTTTGGCCATAAAGTGAGTTTTGAATGCAACAGTTTTATTTTTGCTAGTGGTACTCGGACAAAAAATCCGTTTTTGCAATGCAGCGTATGTGAGTGAAAGGGTTCACAAACGCATCCAACCAGTTCGATTGTTTTTACAAAATAGTTAAAACATTTCTCATAGTTTGTGCAACAAAGAAGGGCACACTTGGTTCTTATCGTGCACAATTGTTTTTTTTGTGGAGTTTTCTGCCTTTGTCTGGACCTTTTTCCTTTTACGTGGACTTGACAAAACAAACATTCCCAAGCAGTGTAAGCATCCCTTCGGGAGACAATCGTTTCGCCTTTCGTTTTCGGCAGGGCAAAGTTACAATTGGTAAAAGTTTTCAATGAGCACCGTTACCGACCAAAGCTCATATGCGCTTGACTAAGCTATTCAGACACTGACACCGAGGGTTCCCGTTGTCACTGACACTGCGTCATCTGACCCCCGGTGGTGGCGTTTCTCATCAAAGGTGGCCACCTTTCACCCAGGGCAAAGGGAGGGGAGTTCCCGCGTTTTTATGACAAATCATAAGGAGAAATTTCATGCTATATCCACATCCAGCTTAATCACTGTCGAGCGCACGGTGCTGATACGGTGCCCAAGACAAAATGAATATAAATCCACGTGTGCTCCCGTTGTTTCTCATTCCATGTAGTAATTTTTTTCTTAAGCTGCATCCCCTAGAGCAGAAGCGCCACCACTACCACAAACCAATAAAAAGCATCCTCAACCAGGTTCATCCCTTCATCAAACAACAATAGGGCACAGACAGAAAGGGAATGGGAAAATGACACACTAAACGTACCGCCAGGATGTGTCCTTTCTTCTTGGTCCAAAATGTCGTGCCGCTCCCATTGCTGCTTCTCCAAGGACTCCGCCAAAGGCAAAGGAATACTCGCTGGGACCGTGTGGACCGTGTCCGAAAGTGAAAAGGAAACTCATAACCATTGCAACCTCTTGCGAACATAATCTATGCAATTAAACGAATTGATGATGGTCGTAAAAAATATTGGACGTCATACAATGGGCATGATACACATGGAGCGACCAACCCCAGCAGCGGCGCGTGTGTGTGTGTGTGTGTGTGCTCTCTCGTTAAGATGGTAGATTTGTGCGTACTTGAACGTTTTGGACGTTCGGTGAAGATCCGTGCAGCACCACTCGACCGTCGGTTTATGAAGTGAAGAAAATTGATATTGTTGCTCACGTCGGCAGAATTCTAGCAGCGGTTAGCGAGCGATGTGCTGCACAATATTTTCGATTTGATGGAGGAATATAATGTACGAGTGTAATGAGCATCAGTGTTAAATATAAGGCGGAGGGAAGAAGGATAGATTACTTAGTTTTATTAGAAATTACTATCTCACAAGCTTGAAACATAATCTCCTCTCTAGATACTTCACGTATCTTATTTTTCGAAAATTCTAAATACAATCCAACGCTCTAGCGAATGTAAAGAACATAATTTCTCAATTAACCTTAGTAGGAAGTTTGTTATAAATAAAATAAACCATCAAAGCTGAGCTTCATTTACGTTAAATAATAGCCCAATTTTAATCCTCTACATCCCGAACATCGCTTTTACCTTCATGCAGCATCTTGATGCGCAACATATGTGCTGCACGACAAGCTATCTGTTCAAACTTTCACCTAAGCGCAATGAAATATCGCTCACCTCGCTGCATGTTGCTGCCAATGCGCGGTTCAACATATAAATAATGACGGTATCGCTTTCAATTGCCCTTTTCAAAACGAAATCATGACACCACCGAAAACACTCAATAAATGAACCATTTTCCCCCTCCGATCGGCTCAATATTTCAATTGACATTTGAATATGGCCGATAAATTAATAGCATTGAGCTAAAGAGAGCAGCAAGCAAACAAAAAAACAGTGCGAGTCCCTAACAACCTCCCGGCACTTCGGTGCACTTTTTCTCCTTCAATGTACTGGCCGCGATGGTTTCCCTAATGCATGTGCGACGGCAGGTAATAATACACTGAGCGAGGGAGGGTGATGAATGTGATAAACCGACCGGATTTACGGTTACAGGCGCACATACAGACGGTGGGATGAGAAATCATTTTGAGGTTCATTTACGGAAAATGCCGTTAAAATGCAAACATGTTGCAAAAATGTTTG
>KI920340.1:9610-20653 GCA_000473525.2 Anopheles melas | reverse complement strand
CACTACAAATTGCACCACTATTGGTACATTTACCCTACTTAGCCATAATTACTACACAACAAACTCGACATGATCCATGTGTGTGTGTGTGTGGCGGACAAATGTCGTACTGGACGTCCCCTGTTCTGGATAGGGTCGTACGAAGGAAAACTAATTGCATATGCCCTGATTATTTTAAGCGCACAACCGCCAATCGTTAGACGGAAGCGCGTTGTGGGTGTTTGCTTGAGCGGATGTGATGATGCATTCTGAGGTGCTTTGTTTTAAGTTCTCGTAGTGGAAGAACAACAAATCAACACGTAAAAACACATTTCAAGGTCATGCAAAGTTGGTACTGTAAATAGACATTTTAATTTATTTCATTTAGTGAACGAAAATAGCTCCTTCTCCTTTAAGGGTTTTTATCTTTTCGATTACGCCATGTGGAGTCTTTAAAACTTAATCAATATGTTACATAACAAAGACCGGAAAAACAAAAAAATGTTCCGCAATCCTGCGTATAAATGTTCTTTTACGCCGTCGAATGTTCCTGATGTTGCTGCCGAAGATTGCCCCAGTTTTGCCATGCTTTAAGGACACGTCGGACGACATGCTGCTGGGGTGTGGAATGTACCGCAACGCAGGGTTTTGTTTTGACGTTCACTTTCGATATGATGACGCCTTCGGAAAAGGGCTCGTCCATGTGTGTACCACGAGCTGTGCGTGCGCAGGCGTTCCACCTTCGCCGGGAGTGCTTGATGCTATCGCTCTTCGGGCTAGAGCCATCATTCAGAACGTGTCTAGCGCCGAAGACCCAACAGTTCGTGTCCAACGTTTTCGGGCGATAACGTCAGGATACACGGCAGTCGGTTTGTCTTGTGGAGCGTGTTCGTACACCTTCCAAATTCTGTTGGTTCGACGAGCCTCATGTGTGCATGTGTGCGTGGGGGTGAATGCCGTTCAACTAGCAACGACCGACAAACGACATTTCAAAGCTGTTGAACCTGTTGAACCGGTGTGATTAGCCGTGGGCATTCCTTTCCGTGCGCCATCATCATCATCGTTCGCTTGGACACATTAGCAGACGCTTGTCTCGTTGTATGTAGTGTGTTGACTATTTTTCGTTTTAAATCTCCACAAAATGGTACGACACACTCGAAAGTGTGATGAGGGATCATATCACTCGACTTAGGTTCAAGCATGGGTCAGACTTTATGCACATATCAGCTAGGAGCTGTTACTTTAGCTAAATCTTTACCCTTGCTAACGTTTGCAATGAAAATCTCGACTAAAATTGTCTATTTTTCATGCGACTAACGAAATGTTTATTGCACATTCAATAATAATAACCCATGAGTAAGCAACCAAAATTTGAATGCTCTATCAGTCGAGCTCTAACCGTGATGCCCTAAAAAGTGAAGCAACTTCGTTTAGAAGCGTGCGCGATATGACACCAAGAGGGAGTCGGATGAGTTCATCCCGGCCGCTACAACATATTGGCATTATTAGATAACAATTGGAGCATTGAAAGAAAGCCCAGTTCTGAATGGCCGACGACCGTGACCGACAAGAAGCTCCGCAGGAAGCTGAATGGGAAGACCAATGGAAAAGCCGCTTCATCGTTGCGTACGCTTGGCCGGGAGGACGATGCAACTGAACAAACAGTGAAAAAGTACCTGGAAAACATGAACATACTTGCAAAACATGCTTATACGCATTGATTCGTCCGCTATGGCAAAAATACCGGATAACTGACAGAAAGGTGGCAGCTGGCAGAAAGCACTTATCTGTCTAAGTTTTTTTCCTCTAACCCTTGCGAAAAAAGTATTTTTTTAAATGCAAACGTTATTGTGCGCCTTTAAAAAACGCTCCAAGTGATATTGTGATTAAAATCTCACAACGAAAAAAAATCCAACCATTGAATAATTCTAAATTATATACATTTCTTAGACGGATTTCCTCGGCAGCTCTAAATGACCATCATTGAAATGAAGAACATAGAAGATTTTACATAGATCTCGTTTGAACGAAAAGAGCCATTGTTGCTGATAAGAGTTCTTTCAACATTCAATCAAACATTGAATGCTTTTTGCACTCGCTGACGACCAATAACCTTTATTGATTAAAAATATTGTTCGTTGCTGCGTCACTAGTGGTAATGAGGTCTAAAATACCTCCCCCCCCAAATTTGCTCACCGAAAGGTCTTTGATTGTTTGTTTATGGAGGTCAATCAATGCAGTTTAAGTGATAGGACAGAAGTTTGTCTTACTTGTGCAATCGAAGCGTTTATGAGAGTAATGATAAGAATTATACACATATTTATATTGAGAGTAAAATCTTTTTTTTTTTTATTTTACTTCATTCGTTTGTTTCTAGCTTGAAGCACCAGATCAATCTTCAAACTAATGTTTGATTAGTAATCCTGAAATACAAAACGTTTGTACTCTAATAAAACACATTGGTTAAGAGCTGTGCGTCACCACCGGAAACTCGATTGAAAGCTTTCGTTCCCTGTTTGGACAAAGCAGTTGTTAAGGATTCTGTGTTCGTAACACACGTACGTGCGTCGATTACTATTACAACCTTTGCCATGACGCCTTTTGCATGAGAATAATTTCATAAACAGATATCATTTTTTCTGAATTTTGGCATACGACTTTACGTACGTCACCGAATGCACGTAAATTCCCACCTTAGCGTAGGGTGGGAAAATCCAACACTGATCATGTGAAGAATTAATATCTATATCTTATTGTATTATTGAATGTTTGATTTCTTTATGCTTCAAATATTTACTGACGCCGTATCGCTTTATTTTTAATGTGTGTTTACAATTTTCAACAAAAACACACAGCAAACAGATCACACTGCGGAAAGGAATTTCAGCGAAAGGAGCGCTTGGTCCCGTTCTGATTTACTGACCTTCGACACCGTGGCCATTTGAATTGATTTGTTGGGTCGGCTTTTGAACATCATGCACATCCTATACGTGTATGCAAATTACGCGAATCGTACGCCAGACAGAGACAGCAGCGAGTAGTATTACTGTTCCTGTGTGCGTTGTTCGCAGCTGAATGATTGTTTTTCGTCAAGCACACAAGCGTGCAGAGAGCAATTTAATGCTTTGCAGCGATGGAGCTAGAGAGGAGAGATAAAGCGGCTCCGGTTGTCCAAGATGCGTTCGACCGCCGGTTCGAGATTGATGTGTCGGTGGTGGGCGAATCAACGTTTCTGCAAGCCTGCCACAGCACCCTCTCCGTGCTATTAATTTTAATTGAGGCAATTTACTACTCACAGTGGTAAAAAATAGAAGGTTAAACCAATACAGCGCTACAGAACAGGCGGGCAAATATTGGTTGCTCTTTGAGAAGCGTGACAGTATGTAGGGATGTCGTGTGCTTGGTCTGCAACTGTGTTTACGGTGTGTATTTCCATTTTATTTTATGTGATTTTTTATTTGTTTATTGAATGCAGAATAGTCGATCGGTATCTGTTTTTAAATAAAATGTAAAACACACATTTGGCTGTTGTAAATATGTTGTAAAACACACATAATGTAAAACACATATTGGGGACAGATTGTCAATAGAGCGAAAAGATGCAACTGATCTTAATAATGAGGCAATAAATACAATTTGCGTGGCGCTAGCAGGTAAACACAATATTTCCCAACAAAATACTTCCGAATGCAGTTCCCACGCTGACAAGATAATCGACAACATCTTACACATCTAGAGATCATAGGACATAGATTGCTAAAAAATGTTTAATATGACGTTATCTTAATATGATTTGTAAATCAACTGCTGCGAAAGATCAGAAACGGTGTTTCAGATGGTCACTGATGATCACTGATGATAACACTGAATACATTAACTGGAAATCCGTTACAATAAACAAGTTCAATATTGCATATCAAATAGAAAGAACATCTTTTAATCACTATTTAAAAACAATAGTAAGGATGTCGCTTTGCCATGAAAATGATCGATGTTTTTACCTAACATTATTTTATGAAATCAAATTTATTCAACGTCCATGCCAAAACAGCTGAAAAAGTGTAGTACTACAAAAGCTTATTATTTGTAGAGATATTCAATTCTCATGCAATGTATGTCCAGCTGTCTTATTTTGACCACTGTGCTAGCAAGTGTGCACTAGCCCAAGGCAATAGGATACAAAATTTATCTTTACCACACATGCTTATCAGCTTATACTATCTCGTTTGCCTGTAAGGGGTTGTAAACCATCCATAGACAGCAGCGCACCAGTAGAAGCTTCACCTTCTTCAGTAGTCATCGAGCATCAGGGTTTGCACGAGTGTTCCAAAACTTTGACTTCCCAACTTACGGCCGACTCATACTTTGCTAATCGTTACTCAGGGTCCCTCTCGCCCTCCCCTGTATCCGTCGGCTACTGGTCAGCTTCTATCATCTTTCCCACCCTTTAGGCGTGTTATCAGACGTGCGGCTCCAAACTTTCGCAACGACCTACGAATACCTCCTCCTACATGACTGTTCCTTCGCGTGCACTTCTGTGGAGAGTAATGTTTAGCGACGAACCTGGTGGTAGTAGTAGTATTAGCAAGTACTTTGTAGCCGATCCACTGGCGAGTTCGTTGACTGTTGATTGCTGGAGCCCACGCTCGGGGATCTCGTCGGTAGGTCGCCGTTTCGATAACGAATATCCCGAAGACGACAGCGGCTAAGGCTAGGGCTTGGGCCATCCAGTGTAATCGTCTACGGTTCCGCTCTTTTTTTTATCGGGAATCTTTCGTTAACGTGCGCAAGATAATATAACATTATAAATTAGTAGCATTGCCAATCGGATTACGATTAGACAGTCGTCGGAGCTCGGTCTCGTCGGTCGGAAGTGGTAACATTTTGGCAGTCGGTTTTTCAGCCTGCCGAGGTGGAGTTAAGTTTATGTGTCCAGTTACTTGCCCCAGCACGTGTTCTAGTGAATTCGACACCGGAATGTTTCTAGACATCTTTTAGAGTGTTTCTGTGTGTGAGAGGGTCATTTGGAATAAATACGTTTACGGGTGAATTGTGATTAGGATAGATTTCGAATCGTTCCAAGAGTGTTAGTTGGAATTTCCTGGAGCGGTTAGACGATGCATACGAACTGGTATCAGAGCGAGGGAGCAGTTGGTGGAATGGGCAATGTTTATGACGGTGGTGGGAGTGATAGTGGTATAAGTGGCGGATACTATGGAGGTGAAAATGTATCATTCTACGGTCCCCCAGCAATGGGGACTATCGAATATCCGGATAAATCTAAACCCGGATTTGACGGTACATTCAACTACGCTGGTGGAACGGCAGTTGCTAAAGAAGATTTCAACGCATACACTGGAAGTGTAGTGACAGGTAGCAATGGATGTCCTTACATGTCCTACCCAAATGCTAACCAAGGTGTAGGACCTCATCAACAACACCAGCCGCCACCGATGGGCCCGTTATATAACCAATCCCAAATGATGGCGCCAACGGCAATGGGTAGCAACAACGATTACCAACACCAGCAGCAGCAGCAACAACCGCAGGTTCCTTCCAACAACCACCATCTTGTCGGTGGTGCTTATCAGCCCTTTTGTCAGGCGCTTCCACCGCCAACCGCCCGCCAGCCATCCTCGTACGGTGTCGAATTGGGCGAATCGCCCGAGCTAGTGTCACCACCTCAAAATATGATGTCTGCTGGCGGCAGCAGCAGAACTCCGTCATTTCTTGAGCAACCGTACGTGGCGGCGAATTACCCACCGTGCCAGGGTCCGCCGCCATGGAACTATGCCTACTGCTATGGTTACTATGGGCAGGAACCGTGTCCTTACGTCAACATGGTCGATATGGAAGATTTCATGTAAGTAACTTCCCCGTTCCACACCAACCAATCGGAAGCGAGTGTTGAGTGATGTCGGAGTAATTATCAAGATCATCGATAGGGTCCTCTTCAAATGTTTGGTATGGTTGGTTCGAAATCGATTCACTGCCATCTGTTATACACTGTCATTGCTATGTATTATACACACTGGCTGGCCGATAAGTAAACCATTCGGGTATGGTTGGAGCTTGTCCGTAGTATATGGTTTTGCCAATCTCTGTCTGCCAAGGCCTCTTCCGATTGGTTGACTTCTCGGGCCGTTGGTATATAAGCGATGAATCTGGTTTTACGCGCTAAGCTATTTGTGGTGGTTTTACTCAAGCACTAATCGAGTAAATGATTGCATTGAAAGGTTTGCTGTTTGCTCAAGTCTCGTACAAGTGCACAGAATCTTTTTCAGGTTAAACACACGGCTGAATTGTCGTGTTCATTCTTGTTCGATCTAGCTAGAGCTAGTTGGACAGTTGTCTCTCGACGATTTTCTGCGACAAATCTGCAGTAAAAGAGAACTCAAACTGTTCGCTCAGAATTCCAGTACATTCTACGTAAATATGAAACATGGCATAAGTGAGGAAATCATTTAAATCATTTTACTGTACACTTGGTAGTCCTTCCGTAGGCTTTCTTAGCCCGCTCCCTTAGCCTGCGGTCGTTGTTGTATAGTTACAGGCAGTAAAGCACAACATCACCACGTTGTCGAACGATGATAGCGGTGTTTGACCGGTGGCTGGTCGCAAGAGGGACCTCGGTAGCGACTAGTGAAGTGTAAAGCAATATTACTCATCCACCGCTACTCTCGCATCACTTTATGGCCACGGCCAGACGGATGGAGACGAAGTTGTTTTGAGCTTTCAGTGCGAACCATTAAGCGTTCGCCGTCCAACCGAGACAAGGGTGCGCAAAGTTAACGCCACTATCTCTCATCCTAGCGCAACTGTTTGCACTTGCGCGTGCTGATGTGATGTGAATAGATGGCTGGAATGATTTTGTGACACGGCAGTGAGATGGAATCACTGCTATGCTTGCTTGAGCGCAAAAGATCCATCTGATCCTGTACTGGAGGCATTATGCGAAGTAGCGTTTGAGGTTTGTGTAAATAGAACCTCATTTCCAGTTTGTTCTGTTGGGCGAATGCTGTAACAACACACTCGGCAAAATGTTTGTACTATATGAGTGCAGAAGTATTCTACCAAACAGAACATATTCAGCAAACAATCACTCTTTATGTTACGACCGACGCGATTAGAGCTGGGTGCAAGTGCACTCGTGTTGCGGGAAACAGTCGATGCACTAGTCAAATGAAGAACCGCTGGTGTCGACGATGTGTACCAACATGTATGCAAAGAGTCTTATTTATCCACTGTCACATGGTCAGTTACGTCAGTAGGAGGGATTCAGTTTTCGTTTCCAATTTTCCCCAATGACTACATTCCCAATGTTTGCAGTTGCGTTCCACTCGAGAACGGCTACCCGTTTCCATTTGTACGAGAAAAATAAAAGAAATGCTCTACGACTAAAATAAAACCATGACTACGACTCTACAACACCGCTGTGACACTGTCGGAAAAACACGACCATTTCATTAATTACTTTATGAACCTCTAGCACAGAAGTTGTATGGCATGATTAACTCAAAATGAAACGATTTTGTGAAAAGAAGTTTGTTGGGTTGGAAGTTAGTGTAAACTATTCAATCTGTTGATGAGCTCGTATCACACTGTTGTAACATGCCAGTGGACGTATTGAACGCTCCGTTTTAATGGCAAGCCAAGGTTGATTAGTTTGGCAGGCTAGATTTACAGCTTCTGACTTTCATGGGTGAAGTGACGTTGACTATAGATACTATATAACAATATAGCAGTTCACTTTTATTGAACAAAAAAAGGAGCATACTTTATATCTCGTTAAATTATGAGTTTTATAACGGTCGTTGCTCTTCATGTTTTTTACATTGTCTAACAGTACATATTGTACATTTGGTCAGTGGGTGAATGTGGTCCGATAAACAATACCATAAAGAAGAATAGGCTCTATTTCGCCAAATATTGGGCGTTTCCAATCCACTTTTAAACAAAGGGAGCGCAAAAGAAGGGGTTCTTATATATATACTACTGCTCGACCAGAATGACCCAGTCCTTTGTGCGAATTTCACAATAATCCATTCGATTATTGCACATCACATGATGCAACAAACAGCCCTGACAAAATATATTTGGGGGGATCTCTTAGATGTATCTTCGTTTGTTTTAAGATAGCCTCCAAGGTTATACTTTGTGGCGTGAATGTAGGGTGTTCAATTATTGCTTTTCCCTTAAATCCCCACCTAACAACTAGACTGCACATGAGGATTGAGTGCAAAAGTAGCTTCTACTTTGTGTGTGTGTGTTTTTTTTTTTATAAATTGTTTTAGCCTTTCCGTGGGTTGTCAATAAAAGTTTGATTTTTATTTATTTACGACAGATTATTGACCATCATCATCAGCCTCATCCACAATAAACTGTATCTATATGATTCAGCTTAATCTCTACGTGCTATTACGCGTGTCTGATAATTACCGATTAAGCTTAGGCACGCATTTCAGCGGTCAGCGGAAGGGATTTGTAGGGTAATGACATTTGATGGAATTGTTACTGTGATGCAGTTCTTGAAACATATTTTTGATATATTTCTTTTTCCACTAAAATCTTTGTCGTTTTTCCTGTTGCCGTTCATTAAATGCCTATCTGTTGTTTGGCTGTAGAACACGTCAGTGTTGTGCCTTTATGACCCTACATCTTCACTTCCTGATTGTTAAATAATTACTTTATTTAACAGATAATGGTTCAAAAAACATGCAAACATGTTGAACTATGTTGGGAAATATTTGAACCAGCATTATCATGATTATTTATATTTTATTGTACGTACGGCGTTCAATATTTGCAACAAAAATACGCCAAATTGTTATTAAGTGTTGCTTGTTTCCAGCAAAGTCTCTCACACGTTTCGATTGATCTGTCTATCTGGCATTTGTCGTAAAGCCAACCGCTTTGATAAGGGAACGTGATTCGTTCCGTATAGGCCAATAGCGTGTCCAGCCCAAAGCGTTAAACGAATTATCAACCCGTGGACGGTGTGGTGTATGGTGTGTTGTCCGTCCATATCACGAAACATATCGTCTCATCGACTTGGTCAAAAAATCTTCTATTGCAATGCCGCACTTCAGGTAGAGCCTTTCGGCCGAAAGGTGATTAGGATTATCTAAAACAGATTTTTTTTTTCACTTTTTATTGACTTCTTTACTCTACTCGTTGCACATGCTGTGCACGCCGACACTGTCGCTGTGTATCAGGTGCAATACATTAAACCGGCTTAACGGAACCAGATTTCGCTACTGAATTCGTAAATTCATCATCACCTTACCCGCCTAGAGAGGGACAATATCAATGGTATGGCAGTTAGATGTCAATTTTTAGATTGTTTTTGGCAGCTGTTAGTGTTTGATTATGATTGATCTAGAGAGGGTAAGATTAAGAGTCTTTCAAGATAACGATGCATGTTGAATGGAAGCTTATTTAATTTATATGAATTAATGACCATTTCTTATTATTGATAAATAAATTATTTTACTATTTATGGATACATTTTTTTCCTATTAAATATTTTATCTAAATATGTTAATTTTGTAATGAGTTATAGTTACATTATCCTATCCATCATAATCTAACTAATGCGATATATTTTTCATCGTTTCAGGAACAATGAAAAGCGCAAGGAAAAATCGCGTGATGCGGCACGTTGCCGGCGTTCGCGCGAGACCGAAATCTTCCAAGATCTGGCCAGTCTGCTCCCGATGCGCCCGGAAGAGGTGGAACATTTGGACAAGGCATCCGTTATGCGCCTATCGATCGCATTCTTGAAGGCTCGCAATATGCTGGAACTCTGTAAGTATGATAGCTGATGTAATTTTATCCACTTAACATTCGTATTCAAAGTTACCTACAACATATATAAAATATTTTTTCCAAGATCACAATGAATTGAGCTTATGTTCAAATTTAAACAATCAAACTTTGGTAGAATTATTCACCACAGAACGATGTGGTGAAGTAACCGAACGCGGGAAAGTTCAGCAAGCTTTGCGATAGCTTCATGTATATTGCCACTAGGTGGCGCTCATGGAACGTTTTGTGGTGTGTGTCTCCGCTATTCGTTCGCGGTCTACAGCAGCAACTGCTAACCGATATTTTCGGTTCGACATTATTGGTTTGTTGTGACGAAAGAGTCCTTAAGGACCAAAGTCACTATAATTTCTTTGACAGACAGACATTGGTTTGTTGTCTTAAAAGAAATGCAATCACGTGGTTGGTATCCTTTTTCGTTACAGTTCCAGACTTCCAGTCGAATGATCAAATTACTATCAAGGAAGATAACGATGTTTCAATGGATTCTATGGAGGAGTTTCAGTACAACGAAGCTAAGCTGAGCTTGAAATCGCTCGGCCTGGATCCGGAAACCATTGCGCTGCAAACCCTCGACGGATTTTTGATCATTCTTTCCGCGGACGGTGACGTGACGTACGTTTCGGAAAATGTCAACGAATATCTTGGCATTTCGCAGGTAAGCAAGCCAGCGTCGGAGCACTTTAATCGAAAGCGAACAGCAATGTAAATGAATAATTGTGGGGCTTCGTACTTCATTAACCTATGCTGTAGATCGATATCATGGGTCAACCAATCTGGGACTACAGCCATCAGTGTGACCATGATGAGCTGCGGGAGGCCCTGAACGGTCGCCACCATTCACCGTCGGAGCTGCTGAACGGTGTGGCGAACAGCGACTGCCGGCCGATGGAAAATCGTGATTTCTTCCTGCGGCTGAAGTGCACGCTGACAAGCCGCGGTCGCAGTGTCAATATCAAAAGCGCCTCGTACAAGGTGCTTCACGTAACCGGGCACATTGCGTGCAAAGATAAGGAGGGCCAGCGCCAGCTGGTCGCTATCGCTCGTCCGCTTCCGCATCCGGCCAACATCGAGGTGCCGCTCGGGTCGAGCACCTTCCTCACGCAACATACGCTGGGTATGAAGTTCAGCTACGTCGATGATATGTGAGTGTCCAATAGACAGCGACGCGTGCGATAATTATGTTTATTGAAGATGCGACATCTATTCTCTCTCTCCCTCTCTCTCTCTCTCTCTCTC
>KI920339.1:22515-37145 GCA_000473525.2 Anopheles melas | reverse complement strand
TAAATTTCATACATTTACTGCTTCCAGTTTTTTAAGAGCATATCGAGTGTGTGTTATGAATAAATGTGAACTGGTTTTGACAGATTTTCTTTTGCACTTTTACTGCCACGTGACTTGCTAGTGAAGGAGACGCCTACTGATTGAAGATCTGTTACCCTGATGAGGATCACCAGATCCTTCATTACAAAAGCCTTTCGGATAAAAAAGAACTATCTTTTGAAAAAAAGCTACTAATTCATGTGAAAATATTATATTTTCAGTACAAAAACTAATGCTACGATTTCGTTACTGAACATGTTAGTAATAATAACCATCGAATGCGACTGGAGGAAACAATCCCTATGAATGGCATTTTGGGCATAGTTTTAATTACATATTTTACATAATTTTTCACTTGATGAGACAGTCAAAAAGATTGTGCAGCCATGTTCGTCCAATAATTGTGTAAATGTGCCTTTTAGCGAAGAAACTTGATATGGGAAAATAATCTCTCTTTTTTATTAAACAGAGCACCATAGCAAGGGTCTTCAAACTTTTCACTTCGCGGGCCGCATTGCTTCACACATATCGTTTTTGGGGGTCATTTTGACGTCACCTTTAGCTAATAGCTGAACGTTTATATCTCCTTTTAATGAGAAAAAAACAAAGGGATGTATCAAAATTGTACAACTTACTATTATTGGAGCTATATTTTGCAATTATGCTATAGCTTCTTAACTTGTATGAACTAATATACAATATACTGCTTATACAGCAAACATCCTTAGTGTCAAATACGTTCTGTTTTTGAGTTAGTTTATTATAAGAGACGGTATTATTACTAAAATTTTCTCAATCATATCACTTAAAAACATATACTTGAAGCAGAAATATATAAATACCCAAAATTAATCAATAATAACCATCGCACCTGCATTGTGTCGTTGTGAGTTTGTTCGTTTGTTGTTATTTATTTACATTATGTACAAAATTGTTCTCCTTCTCCCACCCAATCATCATCCCCCGATGGTCTTCCAATCACCATTCGCATCGTACTAACTCATCCGGTCGCGATGATTGTACAGCACACTCAGCGGCACCAGCGTACCGTACAGCAGCTTCGTCAGCGCGCTAAGCCACGGTCCACGGTTGGAGCTGCTCAGCTCTTGCGCTTCCTCACCTGCAAACGCAACGAGAAGAGCGGGTAAAGAGCGAGCAACGGCCAGCGCATTAAAAATAGCCCCAACGCACTGGCGCCAGCGAACGTCGCGGCCCCCGTCCCACCTACCGTCTAGTATGTGGACAATCGTGCTGGCGCTCGGGTACAGCTCCGGGGCGCAGGTGTAGTTGCCAGCGTCATCGAACTCGGCGCTCCGTATCAGATGGTACGAGGTGATGCTGTTCAGGGATGATCGGCCACGCTTTCGCAGCGACTCGTAGGCAACGATCTGCAAAAAAAAAGGGAAAGGCAGCTTTAGCAGGGGTTTACAGGGTTGGACAGCTGGGTGCACCCGGAGGCAGACAGAGGGCGGGACGGCGGTATACGCACATCCTTTTGATGGTACCACACGATGTGGCTCGGCCGCCGGTCGTAGTTGTGGTTAACGATGCAGGTGAGATTGACGTTCTGTCCCTTGTAGCCGTACACGATCGTTCCCTCGAGGATTTGGGTGGTTGTCGTTAGAAAGTGATAGTCTGCAACGGTGCAGTTGTTATTCATTAATGATTGATAAATGTAGTTTTTATCATTGCGGCCAAAGCATCATACCGTTCACTCGATCTGCGTACATCCGATTGTAGGCATCTCCCGCCACTTTGCCCTCCAACTGTTCACCGGAGGATGGCGGAATGTCGTAAAGAATGTCGTCCTGCCGTCGAACAAGCTGCGACTCATCTGTTAAAGCAGGGACCGAAATAAATGAAATAAGAAAAAGAGTCAGATTTATGATAATGATTATGTTTTTTTTCTCTTATTTCTATCCCAGGCATGTTCTAAAATGATCGATCGGTTCACGGTTTGCTCCAGTCACGGGGGCCAAGCTCAATGTTTGCGAAAACCATTTGTCATCCCGCCAGGTCGTTAGTTGTCCAAATTAAAGAAATTAAAAATAAATTAAGTACGAAGCGGAACGTGGCACACTTTCCGCGTCGGTTTTTGGAATGCAAAGCGTGGTGAGATGGTCACAATCTTGTCCCATCTCCCCGGGGAGCAGGCGGATGGCGCAGCTAAACGCTGACAGACTCGATTGGTCTGGTGAAACATTAAATGAGGCATAATTTATTGGAGTGACGATTTTTAGAAGGTGATTTAATGCTTCCGATGCACAACCAACAGAGTGTGTGAGCAGACAAAAAGGTTAGAATCTTTCTCACTGCCATCACCATCATTTGTGTGGGTGGTTTCTGCTAAAACATATCAACGGTTTTCCTGTTTTGTTTTGTTTGTTTGATTGCCCCTAACCTAACGTACCGTAGGAGAGCGTGCGGTTTTATCCGCATGTGTCAACGGCGATGTAAATTAACCGTTTAATAAGCCCGAACAGCACATTTATAAAGCTGCGTGTGTCAAAATAAAGTGTCTCGAGACCGAACAGGGGGGCGGAATTGCATTATAAACGACACGGCACTGTTAGGTATTTGAGGTTGAGTGGTTTTGTTTGTCCAACAGTGTTGACGGCGCACTCCACAGTAGTCGCTGCTAGTCCCTTCTAGTCCCTTTCAGCACACGTAAACAACTACACGCCGGATAGGATCATTCCATGTTAAACACCTTGTTGCCATGCTGCCTCGTAGGAGATTCTAACTTTGTGATTGATAAATTTAACAGAGAGAAGGGCGGCTAATTCTACCCTGGCGTCGGCACGTCACGCTTATTGTGCTGAAATGTCCTATTCCGGATCTGCATTGACGTCAATTAGCACGCGTAATCGTTGAAAGTTTGTACCAATAGCTAGAATTTACAACCGTTTCGAAACGAATAAATCTTAAAATAATCATGATTGGAATTTCGGAAAAGCACATTTGCAACATCACTTTTGGGGCGGGGAAATCTGTTACCTTTGCTGAGGTATTTGTACTTAATTAGAATTGATTTAAGGTTTCAGGTGAATTGGTTGGAGTTTCGCTACACTTCTAGGATTCCGGTTTATCTTTCGACCATACAAGATATTCCGGAAGTTGGAAGGCATTTTATAATTGTAGTCTCGTTATTTTATTCACATGATCTAACGATTCCAGTAAACGCAGAATGAGTGCTTTGGATCGATTAATAAAGACAAAACTTTGCTTATTATTTTATAGCAGGAATATTCATTTATAATTCTCACAAACAGATCCAATCTCGAGCCAATTCTACAAATTCTTCTTGAGAACTTTGATTTCCATGTCAATATTGATCTTAATAAATACTATAAGCAAAACTATATACCGTATTTTACCAATTTGATTCAATTTTTTCTTTATTATATTACCTGTGAATGGAAGGTCATTCTACCTTCGTATTCTTTTGGTATTTTATGAGCAATTTAAGTGTTGGTCCTCATGCTTAAATGGTTCTTTTGCATGAATTTGAACTAATAGAAGTATTTTGGACCTAAAAGGGCGTCGTTATGCACGCTAAAACATGGTATTATACGATGCATGGGCCTGATTGGATGCAAGGTTCGCTTCCAATACGAGATGAGCCTTTTTCAAACGACAATATCACATGGTTGGTCATTCTATTGAACAGCTTATGTAGTGTTAATACCGTCACATGTACATCAAATAGTTTTCAAGTGGAAAATAGTAAACGAACCATGTTTTTTTATACCTTAAGGTGAAGACTTGCGCTCAATTGGAAGATTACAAAAACACACAAATCCAACTCGTACGACAGGTTAGACAGGTCAAACGTAAAACTGACATCAGTTCGTAAAAGAATTCGCTGCAGGATCTTAGTATATTATCAACCTATTCTTTGTTTCGTTTCTTATCTTGCTTACCGCCGGGGCCACAGTAGTCTTGAAATGTATTCCGCTTGTCTAAATTCCACACTGCTGGCGCAACAGACCTGTATCTGTTCTCAAGACCGATCGCGAAATCGAATGTCAACAGCACTTGAATGATTACTATTTGACGTTGACAAATAGGCTTGCTGTCAGTGGTCGTCAAGCGCACAAATGGATGCAAATTTATGTACCCAAAAAATCACATCGCATTAAATAATTGCCTGAAAAGCTGATACTTGTTATTAAAATTTATGTGACAATTATTTCAACTTTCATTAAAAATTGTACAAAAAAACAAAAACATTTTGTAATCCCTTGCCGACCACTGATCGCGCGTCAAGCGTCTTTGTATAGTCTAACCGCGCCTGTTGATACAGTGAATAGTGAGCAACAGTAGTTTGCCTTTCTTCCGTGCATTTAATCATTTAAAAATACGTTCCGTTTTACATTTCGCCCCAGTTTCGCTAACATTTGCCTTCATGAAATGCATTAAGATGCAACGTTTCCCCGGGGGAGCGGTCAAACGCATGCCGTTTCGTTGCCGTTTGTTTACAAACTTCTACGGCTTGCGTCCATTTGCTCGGGCCAGTTCGAAGCGCCGGAGGCCTGTTTATTGATGATCTCGCAAACCTCCAAGGGCCGGCTGTGGACGGCGTAATGTGCAAATGTGTCCGTTTGTTAGGTGAAAACGTTAAACCAAATAACGCGCCCGATTGTGTTTGCAATAAGTGTACAGTTTATGGCTGACAGAGAGGAGAATGATCAGGGCAGGCCGGGTCGAGTGTGATGGATGATGTTCGCATCAGTTGCAAGTGTACCATGGAGTTTCGTGCAGTTTCGAAGGAGTTTTCCAACTCGCTGACGGACGAGAGTACGCACACAACACATTTCAATCTAATTTGAGTCTGTTTTTTTTTATTACTGAAAATTGTGGCGAATCTGCACGCACGTTTCTGTGGCTTTTGTGCCAGCGGAAGTTTGGCGCCCGGCAATGATTCGTCTAGTTGTGTTTGTGTGCGGCCCTGCCAGTGTCTGACGATTTGCAACGATCATGTCTAGTGTCTAGTGTGTGTCCAATTGTCGTAATTTAGTGTCGAGTGTCAAGTGTTTATTTATGAATCCCACACGCACACACATGAACCCGTTGGCCCTTTTTAGCGCCAGTGTGCATCCGGAAAGCGTCACGAATCGATTCCCTCCCAGAAGTGTCCTTCCCCCCCCCCATACCATTTCCCTGTGTACCGCAGGAATGGTGGACCCAATTTACAAAGGTAATTGAATAAAAACAAATAGCTGAAAACGGGTGGGGTAGCAATTACGATAAATTATACGGCCGATTGATGCTTTACGCAACAGTTCATGCCTAACTGGCTAGACAGTACGCAGCATGATCTATGTTTGCGTGCTGGCTAACCGACAGGCGAACCCAACCTACCGAGCACAATCAGGTAGAGCTGCAGGCTCTTCACCGGCATGGTCGATATCTGGCACTCGTAGATGCCGGTGTCCTTCCGGCGCGTCCGTCGCAGCTTCAGCGTCCACTCGGCCGTCTGGTCGTTGTACAGCGCCTGAAACCGCTCGTCCGACGTGAACGTGTCCGCGTTGATGGCCAGTATGTGCAGATCATGATGGCGCACCCAGGAGATGCTGTACTTGGCCAGATTTTCCACCCGGCACGTAAGGAATGCGGTTTCGCCTTCCCGCACCGTCACGTTGCGGGAAACGCTCAGATCGAACTGCGGTTCGGTCCACTGGTGGTCCGGCGTGGCGTAGTAGCGCCGGGTGGACGTGCTCCAGGGACCCGTTTCGTACCAGGCATTGGTGGTGCCTGCGGAGGGGGAGGAGAGAGAGGTGGAATTATATTTCAATTATATTTCTTGGAATCGTAAGTTTTATAACAAATTAGGTCCCAATAATTCAATAAAACCTTAGCCTATATAAGTCAACCTTATAATATGCTGCATATGGGTTCAAAAATCTCGTTTGGATTGATCTGCCAGCCTTCTGTTTTAGTTATACAAATTGGGCATAGAGAGCAAATTATATCTGTGGCTTAAGCAGGCCTTCACCGACTATAACTGTTGTGCAATATAAGAAGAATAAACAAGATGGATTCATAATTTTCTTAGCATACAGCATACGGATGAATATCTTTCATGACATTTAAGGCCACAAATTACAATATTCACAAATATTTGTCACAAGTCATTTTAACCAAATGTATTTTGATTTTATGGCAAAATGTCTTTGAATCTAAATGTGCGAAATATCTTTGATGTACTCTTCATCAACCGGTGTCTAATGTCCTCCAATAGAGAAGGGATGCTACTTGATTACTACGCTACTTGAAATCACAATTGTAATGCAGGTCCTTTCTTGAGTTGCCTTAGCAACGCATGATGCTGCTCCGTCTAACTAGTTTCAATTACTAACACTTCTGTTAAGATTGCATCCACTCATCCAACTCGCAGCAGAGCAGACAGACGTAGCGCGATCAAGGTTGCTGTCAAGCATCCGCTACGGTGAAGAATAATGGGGTGCCGGTAACTAGAGATTAAACATTTGACTTTTAACACTCACACTGCACACTCAGCACAGAGAGTGAGAATGGGAACAGAAACCTTCGAAATTGCACTCAGGTGCAAAAAAAACCTGAGCACACGAAGGAGGGAAGGTGGGCAAAGCCGGTGAAGCACGCAGAGGGAGTTGTTTAATTTGACGGTCCCGTGCATTTTAATGGTGTGTTAACTCGCGCTCCCGACACTGTGTGTGTGCCGTGCCTTAAAAAGTAAGACGGCATAGTTCACAAGAGTTGCGTCTCGCTGAGTCCCATCCATCTTGGCATGTCGGTCGGTCGGTCCCGGTTCCCGGTCATCGGATAGAACCAATTACCGAAACATCTTCGCGTTGTGGCGCACCTCTGGCGGAGGAGATTGGAGTGGTCCGGATGGAGACAAAAGGCAGACAGACGCATATTTTACGCACACTAAGCAGTTCGGGTTGTTTGTTGTGGTCTTTCTCCGTTTAGCTGTGTGTGTTTGTTGGTCCTTTTGTTGTTGGCGTTGTTGTTGTTGTAACCGATGTCTTAAACCATCAAGTTTGCCGTTTGATCGCCGCGGCACGGCAGGTCTAATGGGGGTCTATTTTAAGCCCGAAGCCCGCCGCTCCGTCTAATCAGTGTGTATGAAACATTTATTTCATACCCGCCGTGTCGTCGCATCGCTTGTGCAGCTGGTACAGAAATGTGCTACAGCAAAGCGAGAAAGTAACCATTTCCAACTACGAAAAAAAAAGTAGACATCGTATCGTAATGTTCTATTTTTAACACAAATTTATTAGCGTGAAATTTCTTGCATTGTTGGATCACATCCTCCGCGTGATTGCACATTTGCGGTGACACGCTTTTTCTTCCTGTCTTCTAATAAGCATTATCAAACGAATACGAATCGTGAACCAGTTTGAGCTTAGTATGGGTGTCCCGCCACCATGTGCTCGTAGTGATTGTTCGCAGCTCGTTAGCTTTAACGGTAATGCGGCCCTGGTGCGAAATATAATATCTACGCAGCGTTTCACCCGCTGTCACTACCCGCCCGGTGGTGGAATTTTCTTTGCAAACTGGCTCGTTCGTTTGTGTTGTTCGGTTTGCTAAAACTGTGGTTGAGTGCGTGTAATATGACGAGGTGACGGAATTTTATCTCATTGGGGTTTTTTTTATAACACCATGCTTGGTTGACTTGATCCTTCAAGCAAGTGACTGTAGGTCTTAATGTTGAGAAATTGATTGAAATGTATTTATTTTGCTTGAAGAGAAATTATATTTAACTGATCGACCAAACGGATGCAAGTATTTGTTGCAATAAAGAGTGATCATTCTTCATTTAGATACTGTTTTGGTGTCTTTTGTAAATGTTTAAATTTGCACTGTAATTGGCAAGTGATATTCTCTATTCGTTTTTTTCTGGCAATTTCTGCTAATTGTTGGTTTAGTTTAGGCATTTGAAACATTTATCTTATTTGTGTTGGGTCGATCGTGCTTGCTTGCTTGCTGAACATATTAACATATAATGATTAATGTTTTAAATTGATCTATCTCAAATTATGAGAAAACGGGGAAAATATCAATAAATCAGTTTCAGACAATCAGAACTCTTTTAGTTGTTTTGTTAGAACTAGTTAATTTTGCCAGGTTACAGGATCGTGCAATTAAATGTCTGACATCCTTGTTGCACTACAGAGTACGTTGAAATTAATGGCTTCAGAGCTCAATTGAAATGAAATACTCATGATGATCCCTTAAGAGACCTAAAACCAAAACCAAAGCTATACTGTTCCTGATACCAATACATCACCTATTCTGGGTCAAAACTGTACATGACCGAATGCCGGTCTTGGGCTTGATACTGAACCTATACCGGCTCAGGAACCGAATATGAACCCATACTGGTCCATGAACTGATTATGAACTCATACTACCTGTGAACTCATTGATACCTGTTCTGCAACATTTGAAGAAACCATTCCTGTTTTGGATACGACCATAAACCCATACCGGTACTGGAACTAATACTGAACACATACCTTGAACCTATCAGGAACCCAAACCGGTATTGAAACATATCATGAACCCATACGGGAACTGATACTGAATGCATACCAGTCCTGGAACTGTTCATGAGCCCATAC
Organism: Anopheles melas; assembly: GCA_000473525.2. Classification (NCBI taxonomy): domain Eukaryota; kingdom Metazoa; phylum Arthropoda; class Insecta; order Diptera; family Culicidae; genus Anopheles; species Anopheles melas. Next base: position 28,494 of record KI920339.1, on the reverse strand, counting down.
CGATCCGGAAATAGCTCCTGATTTCATTTATTTTCTGAATCAATACCTGGAACTTCTCCGGATTAGGATTCGAAACGATACTTGAACCCGATACTTGATCCTGGTTTGGAATCGATACAATTACAGTTCCAGTCGACAAACTATACCCGGTAGCACATTTAAGTGTAGAAAAAGTGTAGAAATTAGCGTAAGAAATAGCATAGGAATTAGTGTAGGAAATTTAGTGGAATTTGTAGAAGTGGAAATTTAGTAAAATTGATGCTTTTTTTAATAGAAAACTCAGACCGGTTGGCAATTAAAGTTATTACTAATTTAAAAAGGCAAATAATGCCCATTATTGTGTTTGTATATCATAAAAAAAGTTATTTCCAGCCATGTCCGATATGTTTTAAGTGTCCCAGTAAACATTGAATTTTCTTTGATTGGTTAACAAACATTGGAATTGGGGAAAATATTGCCGCTTTTGTAAAGTCGTCACGAGCTTTCCCATCGCACATTTCTTAAAGCCTTTTGGATCCTTTAAAGCCTACAACAAATTGGCTTACCGAATACAACCTGTGACAAATCTCACCTCTTTTGTTTTTACCTACCAATAAAGTCTGGCACCTCCCAAGGCTCCATGCGCACTGCGAATCCGATCCGCAAAACAAAATCCTCCCAAGGATTGCCAAGGTGTAAAACAAACTCACGAAATGCACACTCAAACACATCCTGATTTCCAGCTTGTGCGTTTTATTGATATGGGTCGATGGGGTTAAACACATACTGGCACTAACGCACGCACGCACGCACGCACGCACGCAAACACCCACTGCGGGAAGTTTAAACGCTTGTTTGCCCACGTCTCGTAGGCACAGGTCTGCGTGCGGCAATAGTCATGAAACTGTCACCGACCGTCGCGGTGCGTGCGGTTTTTGGCTGCTGCTGCTGCGTGCGTTTCGGAAAATTTATGGCGATCCATTTTCTTCCACGCGTAGCCCGGCGCTACGGGTACGGAATCCTCCACAAGCGATAGGGATTTGTGTTCTAGCGGCGCCACGACACCACGTTGCTGCTGAGCGAGATACGCGCGCGTGGTTACCGGGGTTAAAGTAAATTAATTAAAGGCATTGTTGTGCTTTGTAACGAAACAATGCCATGTTTTCACGGTGTCTGGGTGTACCCTGGTGAGGTGAGATTCGGGGCTTCGGTTCGGTCTCTTCTACGTGACATTGGATGCTGAGGTCGATTAATTGAGGTTAAATGCGTGCCGTTAAAGGCGACGCTTGAGCTTTTGCACGAATGGTTGAAGTGTTGCAGATAAAAACAATGTAACATTGTAATGTATTTCTGCGGCACCAGGTTGAAGCTGGCTATAATTCCCATCAATTTACCTTATATCAGCCTCATCGTAGGTGGAAAGGGTGATGAATTTCACAGCGGAGCCTATTTACCATTCTTGCGGTTTATTCAAATTGAATTAATCAATCACCATGCAAACTACTTAGCGAACTTTAGACCTTGAGTAGTGTCAAAAGTAGCACAATACCTATTATGAATGGGGAAATTTTGATTGAAGCCTGAGGTTATAAGGTTAATAATAATTATAAGGTTAATCACTTAGCAAGAATCGTGCAGGCAATCAGCATGTTATTTCTGTTTTATTTAATTTTGAGAATTAAATTTACAATGTAATTCATATTGGAATTTGATACTAGAGTTGTATGTATGTATATGAAAATATCACAATTCGTATTACTAACTTTGTAATTTATACCTCTTTATCTCTTGGATGTAATTAGGTAGGAATAAACAAACAAAATATAATTTTACATCCAGAAAACACTCATGACTGATAGTCGCAGTAGCTGATGCCGTGACCAGGATTCGAACCTGGGTTACTACGGCCACAACGTAGGGTCCTAACCACTAGACGATCACGGCTGCAGATGTTTTGTTAAACTGATAGCAATTCAACGTTATTTTGTGTGCTCAACGGCATCAAAAATGGGTTGAAATTGAGCCACACGATCACGATTTAGTTGAGGTGAAAGTACAGCCAACGATGCACAGCAAGAAGTGCATTCACCCTTGCCAAAAGCAAAACGCGATGTAGTGAATGCACCAAAGAGGCTTTTGCTGTTGTGGAGTGTTCATTAAACGTTGGTTGGTAAAAAATTTTCACAATTAATTTAGGCATTAAAATCATTTCACAATAATAAGAAGATTAACATCAAAACTCATCAAAAACGAGCTCAGAATTCATCAAACTCTTTGATTGGTTAAATTATAGCTTTTGCAAAAGCGACATAAGAAGTAACATAAAATCGACTGTACTATGATAAGTGGAAAAATTTATACACAATCGCTAACACTCATCATATAGTTGAGAGATTCTTATATGTTTGTTTCCGCCCGGGATCGAACCGGGGGCCTTCCGCGTGTTAGGCGGATGTGATAACCACTACACCACGGAAACGGTTGAAATGAGGCATTAAGATTCGGTGCTTGAACTACATATTTCAAAACTAACAAACAAAGTGTTAAAGGAAAATGACAAAAATTGTTGATAGAAGTAAAACTATCAATTTCCAATCACTTGAGTAGAATTTTAGGTTTAAAAAAACTTATAAACCATGCAGAAAATGGTTAATTTTGGTTAAAAACTCGCTGCCTTCCAAAGGTGGAACTTCATAACTCGTGCCAATGCACTGCTATACGCTTAGTACACAGTGCAAGGTATGTTAATTTTGAGCGTCAAATCACGACCGACACCTAGTACTATTCCCGTACGTACAAAATACCATACAGCTGGGTGTTGTATTGTCATGCACGAACTGCATTTGCCGTACTGCAGCGCGTTTGTTTGTTTCGCGTAAGCCAATCGTACTGCTTGCCACCACTAAGGGTCACATGCAGCTGGGTAGCGCCAACGCGTCAATCAACCAAACCCAGAACCTGCACCTGGCCCTGATTGTATCTACTCTCGCCTGCCTGCCTGGTCGATCCGCTGTGTATGCGTCATACGGTTAGTTTGCGTCTGAAACGCTGATAGAGCGCAACATTCACTAGCACTGTCACTCTGGCAAGGAAAGGAACACTTGTTTCTAGTCGGGTTTGATATACACTTTTATAGAAGCATAAATAGCGCCCGTATGATTTACGGGTAAGTTAAAGTGGGTGATCATCGGTACAACACCGACCAACACGACGTTTAGGGTGTTTTGTGCGCTCACTCGCGCACCGATGGTTAGTAATGATATATGAATTTTTTATCTGCCTTTTTTACGCTTGCTCCCGGCGACGTTCGCTAACACGCACTTACACGATCGCCATCATTGGTTTTGTGGGTGTTGCGGGGTGTCCCTTGCACGGTGTCCCAAACAACGTCCCATTCGGACGCGACCATCATTAATCTTCACTAGGCGGTGACTTTTCGCTGACCGCGTGATGGGGTAATTGTATTGGATCGAACTGCGTTGCTTCCTTTCATCGCGTGGTCGTGGCGTTAGGTGTGCCCGTGTACGTTGCCACAAAATTCGTGCGAAATCACGCGAAAATTCGTCAAGATTGGGAACGCACGGTGGAAGACTATTTTGGTGGGGTTTCGTCAAAACAACAAAGTCGAGCTGACCACAGCACGGCAACACGTTCGGCAAGGAGCACTAGAAACAATGCGCAGCCCAGCCCCATGCGTACAAGCTGGCCGGTGGTGTTCGAATGTCGAAACCAACCCCCCCCCTCCCCAAATCCTTCCACCCACATAGACCGGTGTGTTTGAGGGAACTGAATTAAATGGTTGTTTTACGTTTTGCGCTTGTTATTTTTACATCAATTTCTACCGTAAGGTATCGTTAGGTGTGTTTTTTTTTCCGTTGAAAAATACCAACACTTCTGGTTGATTGAAAGTGTTTTTACTGACGGTGGTGACGGTGTGGCGGCTTGTTTTGTGAAATAACTAAGATTTTTTGGTTCCCCTTTTTTCCCACTGTAGCGTCACGCCGCTACATGTTTTCTATCGCAAAGGAAGACCTTAAAGGAGGAAAACCAACCTGTTTGCTTTTTTGCAAAGTTTTGTATAATGTTGTGAAGGTTTCTTCTCGTTTCTTTTCAATTCAAATATTGTTTCCAAGCTGTAGAAAAAGCCTTATTTACACGTCAAAATCGATTCCTGTGACGCAATAAGCTAAAAGTCATTTTCCCCGTTATTTTCTGTTGCCTTGTTATGATTACGAGAACAAAAGCAACAAACATGGCTTCTTTAATTTGGTGAGATTGTATTGTTCAATGCTCAACCGATGGGGCACGCCGGGTGAAGTGGACAGTCGAAAGGAAATAGCATCAAAATGGGACAACATCATGCAAGGCAATTGAGGTCCGTGTGATCGCACCCTTTCGGAATGCGATCACGAATACCTCCTCTTACGCTTTCCCCGCGAGTGCCGTGGTTCTTGTGCGTGGTGTGAAAAGCACCAGCGCTGGCAGCTGATGATTAAGTCACGTTTTTGTAAAATCACAATCGAAAATAGCTTCCCCTGTAGGGAATTTCGCTCCTTACGCTGCTGCACCCAATCCCAGGCGGTGCTGCGGTTTCGGTTCGGTTAAAATTTCATTTTTATTGCGCTCGAGTGTTTTGAGCGCCTGGGAACGGGGGGGGGGGAGGGGATTGTTGATATTGGGTTGCAACGAGGGAGGTAAAAGAGGCAGGGGAGGGGCACCATATTAAGAGCCAAAATTGCACCCCGTAATGGAAACGCGTGCTCCGGCGCTCGACCACGTGATGGGATTAAACGCATCGCAGTCGCAAAACTGGTGGCGCTTGCCTGTTCGTTTGCTGGCGCACTCCGGAGGACACTTTTCCAAACCCTTCCCCGGCGGGGTGTGAACAGATTTATGTGGCTTCATGTTGCCTGTACATAAATTTGCTTTCAAAACCACATACAGCGCGCGGGTTGCGAGAGGGCTGCCGCTCGGTTGTATTACATTTATGTGTTTTTCCGTTCCGTTCCTGAGGTCGATGGTGTTGTGTGGGCTGTGAGATAGTAGATGACTGATTGATTTAATGAGCTGGTTTCGGCATCAGGAGGGCCATACTACACTTCCAGTTTTTGTAGGTGTGTTTTAATGTATAAATTGGGTGTGCCCTGTGCGGTGTCGTGTCAATTGTACTGTACGGGGGTGTGTGCCGTGAGCGGGCAAAGTGAAATTGGGATGTAATTCGACTAATTAAAAAGTGTGATATTTGGTGCATGCGAGGTCAACATTGGTCACGAAACGGTAAATAATGGTGCATTATGATTCGGTTTAACGTTGCACTTGAAGGGATGGGTTTGAATTTCGAATTAGATTTTGTCGTTAATTGGAGTTAGATGAAGATACTTAACAAATCAGTGCGAAATGGATTGTCAAAAGATGTTAAATTATCCCAGCGGTTGGCAAAAGGGCTAAACTCCTTAAAAATACTTGCAGATTTTCACACCAAATGATGAATGATGGCTCTATGAAATGTACTTAGGGAAATGATTCGCCATCTAGGCAACAAATAGCCGCTCTTAAGCTGTAGTTTGATGATTACTGAGATAGCCTTACGGACAATGTCTAATGAAAAATCTGTCTGTTTGTCTGAGAAGTGTATTCGATCCTTTCGATTGATGAACTTGGGATCACATTAAGCAGGGCCCAGATGTTGTTTAGTCATACGATCTACCAACATGTCCATAATGAGTTCAAATCTCGTTCCAACTTTAGTCGGATACGGTGTAACACAGTGTGAACTAACATGAAGAAGAGAAGTTACCCGTTTTATGGTGATAGATGTCAAGTACCGTAGAAGAATTGTATATTAGATGTATTCAAGAATGCATTAGATCTATTCAAGAATTGCTTTATTGGGAGATTGTAGTAATTCTCAGTAATTTGTAATTCTTAGCATTTGAGAAAGATATTGCTGAAATCATTTTTTTATTGAATAAAACATCAACAATCAATCATCTTGAACAG
>AXCO02003998.1:0-21890 GCA_000473525.2 Anopheles melas | reverse complement strand
CATCGTATTAGGTCATAGTAATACGTCCGGGGACGTCCGTCTTTTCCCCCCGTGACGAATTATGTGGTATAACCATTATTAACCTTGGTACTGGTATAACGGTGATACGCGTGGCTGTAGTGGCAGCTTTGTGACGGTGACATTCGATCGAGAGACGATCTGATAACTCTCTTTTTCCGTTATCTCCCGAGCAGTACAGACGTCTAGGACGAGATAGGTTTTTTTCTTATTTTTTATAGTTAGGAGTTAGAATTTAGGTTATGTTAGGATAAGTTAGGTTATTTTTTGGTAATAAAAACTTAATTATATATTACCCAATATCTTTTCCTATTAATTTGAATCATTTTTTTCGATCAACTTTCCTCACTAAGACCTAATAACATGACATCATGGTGTAACCATTACAAGTTATTTTGTTAATAGATCCTTATTTGAAATAGATTCCTGAATTATTTGATACTCCTAAAGTCCGGGTCTATGAACATACTGCGGCAACATTTCTGGATTTGTCTGTTTATTTAAAAGGCTTTGCACGTATTTGCTCACAAAAACATTTTAAAATTAAGCTGAAATTATTTTTTATCCGTTTTGGTATGCAAACAAGACCGAAAATGTTCCTGCAACAAGTAAACATGAAACAAATCGATTTGTTTCTTTTGCAACAAAAATGTTCCAGCAACATGAGTTTAACAGTTCGTCCATACGATTTGGCAACAGATTTTACCGAAACATTTTCATAAACCCGGACCTAACCTAACTTGGCCACTCTTGGTGTATGGTATTATTCAAATATTTTCCTAATAACTCATTCGTTCAAGTCATAAAATGAATAGATACAATGTATTGCAAAATGACCCATCCACAAAATATGACCCACCTCTTCTCCTGAACTTATTGGCCATCGCTAAATGTATTATATTCGATTTTTTGGACGTTAAACTGCTCCTTTAGTTAGAATAACGCCCAATGATGGCTGCTTAGTTAATAGTTTGATATACAATTGGTGTCAGTTAAAAGTTCAAACGCTGATCAAACGAAGGAATAAGGTGGCTCGCATGTCCTTCATCTGAATGAATCTTTTAAAATGGTTAGAATAGGTTATGCTTAGGATTACGATATGATTTTTGCCATCATGCTCCGATTCATGACGTTTCCCGCCTTTAGTGCCTCTCTGGCCGCTCGAAATGCAATTGAAACAACAGAAATGCATTAAATTTGAATCGAGTCACTAGCACATTCATAATAATAATAATATATTTTATTCATGTTTACGTAGTGTTTGGTCAGTGTAGATGATTAAAAGCCTAGATAGATGAACACTTTCTGCGAATACTTATCAAAGGGATTTTTTTCAGTTATTTACATGTTTTGGTTGCTATTGCACTATTTTAATGCTCAATTTTTAACAATACGTGTGAATTGAATGTCCTTTTACCAAACCTCATCATTAGTTTTACCAATTCATACTTTTTTTTATTCAGTAGTACCAATTCATACTTATTGCGACCATAATTTGCCTTTTTTTGCATTATACACAGTTAGACGAATATTTTTTGGACTCACTATAGCTTTCGTTAAAGCTATCCATCCTCATAGAGCATAATTTAAACACCAAAATGCATAATAATAATCTCATTGCAAAAAGGTAGATGCATACATTTTACTTAGCATCAGAATGCAATTTGTTTTCTTTTTTTCTCACAGTTCATCCCTGTTTTATTCATTTATGATATTATTGTAAAATATGTCAGTGTCTCATTCTCCCAATTTTGTTCAGTTGGGTGTTAAGTGAGCAATTCAGTAGTTTAATGTGTACATTGATCTTTTGGTTTAACACAACAGGGAAAATGCAAGGTCAACATTATACCGTAGCCAGTATATAAGTATGAGATATTTTATTAACGGTTTAAACTACGGTTGTATTACCCTTATCGGTGTACTCACTTATCGGTATCCTATTTTTTTCTAATTTTCTTTTTATCTGTAGCCAGGAAAAAGTATGAGTTATTTTATCAACGGTTCAAACGACGGTTGTATTACTTTTATAGTATACCGATACATTGTACGTGTTTAGTATACCGATACAGTATACGCTTGGTAATCTGCACTTTTTTAATAATAATAATCCGCACGCTCGATAATCCGCACCTCGATAATCTGCAATTTTAACAACTAAATTCATGAGGTGAACAGTTTTCGATCAAAAGTAGTGACCTATGATTTAAAAAAATAATATTAATGACGTCAAAACGTCATTCGATAATCCGCACTCAATCAAGTGCGGATTACCGAGCGTATACTGTACTATTAACCTATTTTTTCTTATTTACGTTTTAGCTGAAGTGTTTTAGTTATTAAACAACTCTCGTAAATGTTACAGTGATTTTTTTTTCAAGATGTAGTTGTATTTCTAATTCTAGATGTAGTAATTGTATTTCTTTCAAACGTTACATAACCCACAAGAAATAAGAGTTATTTTTTGAATTTCACTGTAAAGTACCACGACCTTTGGGATATTTATTTCCGTTACGTGAGATTTTCGTTTAACAACGTGATGAGCGGTAACAAGGATCTCTTTAACTGGAAACATTTCAATAAATTATGCATGGAACGATTCGCACGTTTGAGACATTTACGCCTAGTCTACCTGACCGAGAAAGACTTTCTGGATTCTGCAGAAATCCTCGGTAATCTAATTTAAATACCTATACTACGGCCACTTTTAACCATACTCGGCGTGATACATAAAAACACAACAAGTACAAAGCTAGCATAAGCAACAGCTAGGTATAGTTCGAATTGTTCATACTTTTAAATAGACACAAATGCGCATGCTTCAGAAAGAAAATAATTTTCTATGTACTTGTGCACAAACATGGCATTCAGTTCATAGTGCAGTAACAATGTGAAATGATGCTAGCCCCCCTATTCTCATGCAACGAAAAGCTTATCATGTGGACTGTTGTAGTAATATTCGAAGACACGTGTTCTGAAATTTATTCTACATCATGATATGTTGTATGTTAAGGTTCGGGTTTCTTTTTTAGACAACACTCTCAGACAACATAAAGACCATTTAAGATGTCGTTCATCTGCTCGGAGCGCGAAGCATCATTAAATGCTGCTCCTGCCTACCATTTTTTAGCGTTTGATCAATATTAATTTTGCGTTTTATCACCCTCCGTGTGAGGTAAAACGCCGCTCGCTTCATATTTACGATCATTTTCCCGTGAGCTCTGTTTCGGGCAGGATTTTTTTTCTCGTATCATTTTGTTTTCCTCGAAGGTTATAAGCATTTTTAGCTTCCCACAATATGGCTGTCATAGATCATAAGCGTAGACGATTTATAAGTAGATCATGCTCGCTTTTTTCTCCAATAGCTTGAGCACTGTGTGTTTTTCGGAATTAACAAAAAATATCCTTTAATACTTTATAAGTTTGATGGTTCCCGCTAACACCAAGGAACTTTAGTATGTGGTTTTTAGAAGATCGTTATGGCAATAAAACGCAAAATTGCACAAAAATTACTACTCTGCGCACTATGCTTTCATAATTAAGATGGGCGTATGTTTCCATGCGTATGTAGAATATGAGGTTGCAATCAATCGAGTTTTGATGAAACAAACACCCAATACTGTCCTAACTACTGGTGCTGTCGCCTCCGTTGGTTGTTTTTGTATGTTTACACACCACTGTTGTTGTTTATTGTGCTCTACTCCATGGTTTCAAGCTGTGACACCACAAGGGTCCTTAGCAAAAGTTGCTTTCTTTTGTAGTCTGTTTTGAAAAAAGGTGTATGCGAAACTACCACTGCTGTTTTGCCATTCCGTCGGTCACCATTTGAATGACATGTATTGCTTAACCTTTCGGTAGCCATATAACTTAATTTTCATGCGGGTTCTAGGGACTAAGCACCTACTGAGCATAACGAAATCTTATTAACACCATGAACACCGACCAGCAACCGAACCACCCCGAGAGGCAAACAAAGCAGGGACACCGAAAAAGAACGAGAACCTTTTTCAAACGATAGCGGTTGTGGAGGCGGTTATTGGAACTAATTAAGCTGTATAAACATAAAAATATCATCCCAATCTTTTCGACAAGGTCGTGGCCGATTGAAACTTAACTACACTTCTGGTTTTTACCGTTGGCGTTTTCTGCCCTTGCCAGTTTGATATCGTTTATACTATGTACAATGAATTGCAGCAATTTTGGGCTTCGTATTTGCCAAATGGTTGCCCAAAATTTTACTGCTTCTAGGCCTCCCAGGTTTATAGCGTATGCCGATGGTTAGCGGAAATTGTTATTGTTTTACATACCCACCCATCATAACATACAAAGTTTAAGCCTTTGCCAGAAAACCCAATCCTAAATGAATCCTTTGCTCTTTGATTATCAGTGCTTGCCTCTTTGTAAACATTAAAACTATTTGAACTTTAAACAATTTAGAGATAGTTTGGTCCTGAGTTGTAAAAGATTCACCATAAATGCTTATGTTACGTGCCATGATCCATGTGACAGTTTGTTTTCTAGATAGGCTACATTGTTGAAGACTTATGTGAATAAAAGACAATTTTAAAAACCATTATTAAATCAAACACATGAACAAAATCACAACAATAATAGTACATCGAAGAAAAATGTGACATAAACTTATCAAATATATTTTTCTATAGATATCAATAGATAGTTTAACAAGTTTGGTTTATAATTGAATGTATATCATCAATATCAATGAATTCTTCTTCTTTTGGCACAACGCACAACAACCGCTACCGGTCAAGAGGCCTGCCTGTACCCACTAGTGAAGTGAGCTTGGCTTTCAGTAACTTATTGTTACCATAGCAGGATAGTCAGTCCTACGTATGGCAGCACGGTCCTACGTATGGCTATTCGGGACTTGAACCCATGACGGGCATGTTGTTACGTCGTTCGAGTTGACGACTGTACCACCAGAACGGCCCACATAGTACATCATTAATATGAATAAATATTATATAAATATATTATATCACAATCGAATATTGTATATATCATTATAGTAATTCATCCCAATGAAGCGAATTTATTACAAATTGTATTCACATCAATTGCATTTCGATCCAATGGTAAAGGTTTCACGGATAGCATGTCATTTGACGGCATATAGCATCTACCTGCCAGGATAAATATTACCAAACAAAACTGAAAATGTATACCTTCACATATTTGAGGCAAAGAAGCAAATTCTCTAATGACGTCCTAAATGATCGTCCTTCCAGCTTTGCCTCGAGGCTTCGACCATTTATACCTAGGCGATCTGATGTCACGTACAACACGAAAGATGCAGGGTCGGGTTCAATAAAATTACATATTTGTTTTAGCCATTGTTCGCCGATAATCGAAAGCATCCAATTCCAAACTTGTGGGCGTTAAACTGCACTCCCTGTATTTGTTTTTCTAATATTTTACCCGGTCGAGCATTCTAGCTTACTGTAAGGTTCGTTAGTTGCCGACCGGGATAATGAAGCTTCTTATCTTACTACCTTGGTTGGTAATTATTTATGTGCAGTAATGTTGTTTGTTTTGCGAATTGTATCTACCTGGTACAGCAAAGAATGAAACAATACTGTTACTAGTTCTGTAGCATGTAACCGTTTTATATCAATTTTCTTTCGTAATAATGTTCGATTATACAGCACATAAACGCCATCATCAACCATGCTCGAAAACTTACCCAAAATCATAAATTTCGCCAATATTTTAGCAGCTAGCGCGTACAACCATTCCCGAACCAAAAGGCGCCCGAAATGTTTCCAAAGGCTTATTGTTGTAGTACGATTATACAACGAAATGTTTCTTTTTTTTTTCAAACACACGGCAACGCAAACGAACAGCTCTGGGTGTGGATAACCTCAGCCCCGCGCATAGTATAACGCTTATGTACCTCGGTTCGTTATCTGTATTTAACTTCTTCCCTACATCTCCCCCTTTCTGTTCCCCAGTACTAGCTGATACGGTAGTAGCATGCATTCATGTACTGTTTCCACCTACATACATAGCTGCCTATGTCTTCGTTATTAATTTTGCAAACGTATCAAATAATTCGAGCATTCAAACGATTATATCCTATAAAAGCGGGCTCTCTAGGCAGCGTTGATGAAGGTGGTTTTGTTATAGGGTAGCGAAAAGTAGTACATAGCATATGATATCATGCTGTAATAATTGCAAAAGGATCATAATCCTTGCGGCAAACAATCTTATGTGCCCGGACCGCACATGTTTTTTTTTATTCTTTGGCTGTTAGAGTTTGTGCAAACAATAAGCTTTGTTGTAAATGTTGGAAACAGTTTTCATTCACTTTAAGACAACTATCACAATATTAAATAAAATAATGTTAATCGTCCTTGCTACCTTTTTGGCGATCCGAAGGTAGCGTGCAACCGTGTTTTTCGTCTTCGCTTTGTTTCGTTTATTCGTATGAGAGAAAAATAGACTCCGCCCCATTTCTGATCCGTACACACAGTGGACTATGGAGCTAAAACTGGTCAAATTACGGACCTTTCTTCGTTAAGATTTGCCAATACAAAAAAGGCATATATAGTGAGATGCTTTTTCTCAACAGAATCAGTCCAAAACGTTTGCTTGTCCGTTCGTGTCGCTCGGTGTATAAAATTATCTATAGATTTTAAAATCTGCTCACTATCGTTTGATCGGTTGTGTGTGCGTACATGTGTTGTGTGGAAAATATATGAACAAATCTATATTATCAATAAATGCATTATTGCGAAAGTGAAGAACTCTAACAGTGAAGCATAGTGCAAACAAACAAACGAAAACACGGATCAATTGTTTGAAAACGCTTGTTTTGTGAAAATGCAAGGATTTAGAAATTACAGTATGGATGCACTGCAGCATCGCGATACTAGCGTCGGATTAGCCGTGGATCTAATGGCGCACCAATATAGTTCAAAAGCGTCTCCTCCATTATCCCCACTAAGCGGTAAGAATCAAGCAGAATCGCTTCCGGTCACACAGTCATTAGCTTTATAAACTAGACGAAATGGATTGCCGAAGATCAAAGTGGTCGCTAAGTGGATATTGCTAAACAAGCAATAATAAAGCTGCGGAAGTACTTTCGAGCATGTGTAAAAATGGTCTCATCATTCCGAAGAGCCTTTGCCTTTGCTGGCGGCAAGATCCGAGCCACTTGAACCTTGATAAGTGAGGTCACACGGATGCAACTGTCTCTAGTTATTCTGCTTTCTATCCGTGCGGCGTTTCCGGTTGTGTGTCACTTTATGTGCTAAAAATGCTAAAGTCGCTCTTCTGTTTCCTCTCAGATTGCAACAGTCCACCTTCTTCTGATCATGGAGGGAACAACCAGCAACCACCACTAGACCCATCTGTTCGTCGTTACCGAACCGCGTTTACGCGAGATCAGCTGGCCCGACTGGAAAAGGAGTTTTACAAAGAAAACTACGTCTCACGGCCACGTCGCTGTGAGTTGGCAGCTCAGCTCAATCTGCCCGAGTCCACCATAAAGGTTAGTATCGTGTTCCCAGGACCAATACAGGTCACTCGATACATTTGTTGTCTTGAGCAACCATCATATATAACGATTATAAAATTAATATAATTATCACCTGTCTTTGTGGCGATGCCGCTCCATTGCGCTTTGTCGGCTCATTAGACAGAAAAGTCAATAAAATAACACAATCCTTTCTTCGTCGGCTCCTTTGCCCATGATCACCAACATTATGATTATGACGGATTCCTACGCATTCCGCTTGCTAATGAAATAAAATACGAAAATATAGTTGTTTGGATTGGAAAGATCGGTAGCACATTCCTCTCATGTTTTACTTTTTTGCTTCGTCAATTCAACGTAGGACACTATACTACCCAATTTTTATTGTTGTGTCGATGGCTACTGAAATGAAATAATTGTGCCCATTGTTGCCACTACATGCTTTCGAGAGGGTCTGATAAAAGGTGATAAAGGAGAAGTTTTACAGCTTGAAGGTGCTAATTGCGTCTACCGTATAGCTTTCTGCTTAAATTCCATTTCGGATTCAAACTGTCTTTGAATCCCGATGATTCACAATTTGCGCTGCTTTGTGGCTTTATTAAACCGTGAAACTCATCCTCAACGCCCTATGCTAATGGACCGTTTCTTTATTTGTTTACCCCTTCTCTTATAGGTATGGTTCCAGAACCGGCGAATGAAGGACAAAAGACAGCGAATTGCGGTTGCTTGGCCCTATGCTGCCGTCTACTCCGACCCTGCCTTTGCTGCTTCGATCCTGCAGGCAGCAGCCAACTCCGTCGGCATGCCGTACGGTTACCCACCGGCTCCTATGCTAACCCAGATGCCGGTCATTCCACCACCGGTAGTGCCGGGGGCAAACAGCATGTCAGCAAGTGCCCATGCCTTCACAGCCTACGGATACCCGCGCTACACACCATACCCGCTCCCACAGCGCACAACCGCTACTTCATTACCCGTCGCCCCCGGAACTGGACCGACGACTCCCGGAGTGTATTCAACACCGAATTCTATGCTGGTTACTGGCAGTATGCCACCGTCGCCATATGCACCGCTCAGCATGTCTAAGTCGCAAACACCTCCGCAGGACACCGTCGGTACAGCACAGCATCAACTTCACCATCAAGGCCATAGCCCTGTAGCTTCGCCACATTCGGCGCTCTCTTTAAGCCCTGTGTCCGTGTCTAAGTTTGACACTTCCGCATCGACCTCCAACTCTAGCAATGCTAGCGTCAGTCCCGTCAAATCACTGAACGGGTCAACAAAGGGACTGTTACTTGCTGCCGCTGCCGCTGCGGCTGTTAACCAGTCTGTTTGCCCCCAGACAACATTGCTTCCTGTGACACCGGAGAAACCGAAACTGTTCAAGCCTTACAAATCTGAAGTGTAGACATAGTTTGGAATACGGAAGCTCCTCGTGATGATGTGCTGATGGCCATAATTTAGCGTTTGTATCAAACGCGTCATAAAAGTGCACGGAATTATAACATATTGTACAACACTATGAAGCATTTAGTTGAAGTTTATCCTAGGAAGTGAAACTGTTCATTTATTTTATTAATTTATTGGCATTATTGTAAGCATATGTGAAGTAATAAGAGTATTGCGAGGTGTAGATATTGTATAGTTTATACTTACGACTCTGTGTTTAAAAATAATTCAAATGTATAGATCAATCTATTATGAATGGGCAGAAGAAAACGAAAACTTTTAAAGGTGCAAATGAAATAAGTTTTTATACAAAAATATCGCTTTAAAAGTATGCAGTTTTTAATTTTTTTACTGTGCATTCCTCATCTACTAATCCGAAAACTGTAATATACCTATTTTTTAAATTTTGGTTTAATAATACCGATGGCGAAGGCTTGCTATCCTAAAGCAACGGTCGGCAAATTTTGCAACTAAAAGAGGTAATTTCTATAAAAACGTTCGAATAGTTCCACGCGAAGAGCCAAATAGATAGATGACGATGGGCGGACTAGACGGTCGCCTGGGACACCGTCGGTTTGGGGTAGATCCCCCGTAGATCAGTCTTACCGCCTAGGGCCACCGATATACTAAATCCTTCTTCTTTGGTACAACAACCGTTGTCGGTCAAGGCATGTCTGTACCACTAAGTGGGGATGGCTTTCAGCAACTTACTTATTAAACATAGCAGGATAGTCAAACCTACGTAAGGGGATTTGGCCCATTTGGGGCTTGAACCCATGACGGACATGTTGTTAAGTCGTACGAGTTGACGACCAGCAGACCGGACCGATTCTAAATCCACCAGTGGAAATATTTGATCGCTTAAGAGCTGCCATCTCGAAATCAAGGCTCATGAGCCGTTCTTTGCCGATTGATATTCTAGACTAATTAGTCGGGACAAGAACGGTTGAGGTTGAAAAATCTATGTATATGGTAAAAATCTATTTTGTTGCTATCTGCTATTTTAATACAAGAAATCATACAAAATTTGTAATGAAGTCAGCTATAAAAACAATATGGCAGTATAACTCAACCACTTCAACACATGTCTAAACACATGCATAATTATAAGGTACACTTATAATTAGCAATAATTCAGCTTTAATAGCTGTAAACGGCTATGTTGATGGTTCAGTGGCGTAAATTATTCTGTTTTGTTTATAATACTGCGATTATTTTTTTTTTATTTCTCGTAAGGAAGGCCTAGTTGACCGTATCATTTACTGTGAATAATTTTACATAATCGAAAAATTATTATGTTGCACACTGTACTACAATTGGATTGGTTCCAGACATTATTTCCATAATCTGAACAACTAAACTGATAATTGGTGATAGTTACCGTTCAAAAATAAGAAGGAGTTTTCCCGTTTTTACTTTATTACTTTTATTTTTTTGTTTTGTTTTTTGTTTGATATTATTTTGTATTTTTCTCTTGGGCTTGAATTAAGGATTTTTCATTGAGGAAGAGGGTATCGCATTACAATTTGTTACAACGCTCATTTCCGTTGTAACAAAGATTAACTTGTTTGTAACGTAAAGCAAAACAAAAATCATTATTATCGTCTCACAATTGAATATTTGATGATTTTTCGCACGTACGCATTTGCACAATTATTGTAATATAATTGAAACGGCTTAGCAGTAAGCTCGGAAGCACATATTTTTCATATTATGCCCCATTAACACCTGTTAAATTTGCTCCGTTTTAAATGAACTGAAGATGGACCCCGAACTGATTCTGAACTGGATTGAAAAAGTGACCCCAAACTGATTTTGTAACTAATGATTGTTTCTTAAATGCTTTCTAAATCTTTTCGTTATGGTTGCAATCTGTAAAATTATTTATTGAAGGCTTTCATCGATGCGATTTATTAAAATAAAGGAAGGGAGGTAGAGGAAGGGTTGATTTAAAAAAAACATTTGAATAGACCACTCCTTTTTTAAATTAAATTCAAAATATCTTGAAGAATATAGTTTTTTGGTAACTAATAAAATGAAATCTTTTAATACAATTGTTGACTCATACAGTCTTGTCCCGAGTTAGGCGAGTAATGCGTCTCGGACACATTCGCTAACTAAAATTTTCGCGTATGTCGAATTTCAAAATATAGTTGATTAATAGTTATTTTTGATTTATTTTAGTACATATATGCAATTAATCACTTATTCTCTACAATTTATGTAGAAAATTAGGTTAATTCTGACTTTTAAGCGATTTCAAACATTCAACAAAAATGAAAATTTTACATTAGCCGCGTTTGAATACGGCGTATTCTTCTAGAAAATATTTGTCAAACACACTTTTTCATTGGGGTAAGGAAAGTTTAGTAGCCTTGGGCGAATCTTTCGAGCAATCCAAGCTATTTATCGTTTTTAAGCGTATTATTACATATTTTCTATTGTTCCCTAGCCCAAGCGGTTGTTAGATTATGAAAATTGTACCCAACGAAGATTCGTGATGTGTGAACGCAAAAATATTGCCGGATCTGTTTTTGCACTTGTTTCTGGTTGAAGCGGAAAGATTCGCAAACTAATATTAGGCTTGTGAAAATGTATTTCTTTCTAATTTCCGGAGAAAATTGTACTGATTTGACATCTGAACTGTTAGAATTAAAAATTCCAATAAATCGACTGTTGAGTAGCTAGGGGAAAGACTGTATATGATCTACATTTTAATAATACAGAAAAGATTAAAAAAGGCAATAAAAATGCTTCTTATTAAGAGTTAGTTCTTACAGAATCTCAAAAGAATAAATATAATGTACGTTTATGTCTTAATCTATTACAATGAAATCGGGAATTTATATTCTACTTCTACTTCTGTATCTCCTTTATCGTCTTTATTGTGAATAATAGTGCAAATACATATATTATTACATTATTACAAACATTCAATTGCTTAAAAATTAAACATATTAACAACGCTTTGTTTTAGAGGTTTCAATTAATCGCATGAGCAATATAATGAAATATACCGCATCCACCCTAGACCGGTGTTGATTGCGCATGTAAACACGTCATCCATGCTCGGAGGGTGCAATAGAAACTTCAATTGGCACCGGAATAAAAGGTTTGGTTTGTTCACCCGTTGAAATCCCTCTTAACGCACCTTACAAGCTAGTTAAGCAAAAGAAGGGTTTGTCTTCATTGGGTTTACTCCCTGTGGGAAAAGCTAATGCCTATTGTTAACAAGTGAACAATTTACACCCTATGCTTTGCTACGTTGAATTACCTATCATTCTCAGCCCAAAACATATGTTTATTTTCCTAAAGCTTTCATCATAGTGTGGGTAACCGTTTTGTTTACACTAGCACCACACAAAAAATAATAACAAGATAATTGGACGATGTAACGTAAATTATTTGAATATGCCAATAGCATACACGATAAATGGAGATTTGTTTCAGACACTCTTATACAATCCTTGCAATTTATCAATGTAATATTTATTTCGCTACTAGCACCAATTCAAAGGAGACAAAAATCCACGAAAATAATTTAAATGTGTAAATATGGCCTAGATAGTAGATATTACTATAATACCTAGCATGTTTATATTGTTTTATTGTTTATATTGCATGTTTGAAAGCATGTTTGTAGGCAACACTTAGTTGATATTTATTGATATTGATATTTATTAGCAAAATAGACCATAACATTGAAAGTTTTCAAAACAATTTTGGGGAAAAAGATAATATCCACGGCATCTTCCACATGCAGTTTCAATTATTTTATGGTTTCAAGATTGAGCAATCAGTTTGATATTTGTTTATAAATGGACCAATGACATGTACAGTCAGTCCCATCGCAGCCGTATTTCCACTTAGTAGCACTCAAAACAGATGCGTTAATAGGTTTACATTTAAAACCGCCTAATGATCCTAAACGGAACGGAAGAACAAGTAAATATTGGTGATTACTGTTGCTTACGATTATTCATCGGTTATATTTAGCGCCCACTCAAAGCGCAGGAACATTGTCACGGAATCTGGGAATCTTTTGCAGGGGGTGTGAAGAGTTCTTATTCGTCCACTTCCTCGTTCTCTGGAACCGTAGATACAACAACATAAAAAACTAATTCTACCACAACACACACATAGAAGAACCCTCTATTATGTGCACAAAGGGAGCCTCTCTTCCTTTCCCTTTTCTTTAAAGATTCCGCCATAAATGCCACATTTTTTCACTGACGCTAAGGACGCTCTTAAAAAACCCCTCAAATTGTCGCAGATTGAATGCCTATGCAAACTAGGTTCCATGACTTCCGCTTTTAGAGGAAGTAGAGGTTGACAGTCATTTTTTATACATGTATCCAAGCATGATATTAGCAGCATACATTTTAAAGAAACACATCTATAAGCACATTGTTTAAAGCATTTAAACTAGTGTTACATAGATAAAATATCATACTTACAAAACTATGATATGCAATTCAAAATGAATAGATTACAGTTTCCAATATCTCTGCATAAACAAATTTTTGATACAAGACAAACATCCAACAACAATTTTCTCAAGTTATGGGCCTCAAATTAGACAAAAAAACACAGTCTTATAAATAAATTAATTGTCTTTATTATTTACGAACGATTTATGACATTTTTCTCCAGTTCTGTATAATCAATGAATCTTGTTGTACATCACAAGCACCCACAGTGATTGGAATGTCAAATCAAAATGGTACCTTTCTGGCCCTACACGAAGAATTCGATACCAACACACGAAAGAAACATCCCTAAAAAAGCGATGAGCGTTGAAGCCAGTCACAACTCTCCAACATCGATTCGAGGGGAGATGCGATGATGGCGCTGGAACGATCGTTTAAGTATATAAGCGATAGCAGAAACGGTAGCGATGCCATTATTTATCCCAGAAAAGCAGAGTTGGGTTTATGTGCTAGGAAGTCATATACCCATATACTATTTCGTTTGCTTCCTTAACACATGGGTGATACGATGGGTAAAATCTGTCTATTGGCCTCAGTTGGTAATCACATCCTTGCCTTCAAATCTTACTTATTCTGACATCGTTTCAGTCCCTTCTGTATCGAGTTAGAAATAACGAATATATTAAGCAGGCATCATGTGATGAATTTATTGACTCGATTACAGACACACAATTTATTACACTTTTTTCTTGTTGCTTGTTTTTCAACCAATCGTTTGATGAAGTTTTTTTCTTTCAGGCAGCGGTTTGAGGCAGGTAATGCTACACGACGAACATCATGTTATTGGAAAATGCTACCCTTTTGTATTGACTTCTGTTAGCCTATCGAGCAAAACCAAGTATTATGAAATAAAATTAATTTTTTACTTGCTTAAAACATCGACCGTATAAACGTACTATTTTACCGATTTTACCGAGTAGAAAACAACTAAAATTAACAACAAATCAGGATTTACTTTAAATCAGCTGTTTATAGAATAAACACATTCTTAGATCGAAGATACTTAAAAGTTAATTATTTACCTTACTTTACCACATTAGTCGCCTTAAAGCAAAAAAAATATCATAGAATATAGAATATATAGAAGTCAATTATTTGCTCAACAAATCGCGTTTATATTTTAAATATTCTTTAAAAAAAACAATTTCAGTATTACGGCCTTTTAGGACCGTTCCTCCTGAAAAAAAAAACAAATGGAACAGATTCAAATGGAACAGAGCTATCATTTACAACACGTTGAACAGTAACATATTCAATATGAAGCCTTTACACTACCAACTGTTGCAAATGGTATATTTAAACTAAGTTTTTTATTCATTGTTTCATACATTTGAAAGAAAAATGTTTAACCCAAAGCATTGAATTCATAATGAAGATCTTCCTATGCGTATAGCTCAATATCACGTTGCAATGAAAATAAAATACAAAAATCCACCCACTTTTGTGTAGCTTTCGACCACAATCTAAGATTCTTTCTTTTTATGAGTGTAAACCTAGTGTTGTGAAGTGCTAGTCCACGTTGAAATCTGTTCTTACATCTTAAGAATATGCTTGCTTTATAGCAAAAAAGATGCTAACGACGATACTAAGTAGCCGTTTGATAGTTTTATAAAATTTGGGTCAATCATCGATTGTTGAACGCTTTTAAGTAAATTAACATTGAGAATAAATTTTGCACTTTTATGCATACTAAATAACTGCCAAATTATCTAGCTAATTGGAATAAACAATTTCTGGGTAGTTATGTTCTCCACAAATTGAGGTAGTGCTCATATTACTCATATGGATATCCTTTAAAAAATATATTACGCAATACATTCCAACACATATTTGTATTCTCTGTCTCTATTTTCTAAAACATGATACAGAGAAAGACATGCGACTGATAGGTATGTTTATTGGGCACGATAATAGGATATGATAAACTGTTGTCAAATGTGAACATCTATCGAAAGCGTGCCAAGATTTAAGCCATGAGATAATGTACATGGTTATACGATTTTTTTTCCTTTACCATCGCTCGAATCATCGTTAATGTTTTGTGTTCATGCGTATGTTTTTATGGTCGTAAATTACCTTGGCAAATTGGGCATGACTGTATGCGCGTCCAGGATGAACCCCTTCTTGTGCTGAGCTCAACGTATCAAATCATGCCCCTAATCGGGAAAATCAAAACATATTTTCATTGCAACCGGTCATGCTGGGCGCGTGTTTTGATACAACACGTTGTTCACACTGTATCGACCCTAAACCACACGGGATGCAGTAGGACAAAGTGCAGCAATACAAATATCTCGAAAGCAGTTGGTGTCGGTCACCCCGCGTGTTTATAAATAATTAATTTCATGGCTTAACTAGTTATAAATGACTCCCATATTGAAACGAATCAATTATACGCACACCGAACCGGATGAAATTAGAAACGACAACTATCCCTGCATCCTTGATGCTTTGCACGGAAATTCAATCCTAATCGTGCGCACGGGAATTGTGTTGATCATTTGGATCTCCGTAGGTAGCTGTGCCAAAATGCTGTTTACTGCAAGCAAGAGGGTGAGAATTATCGGGGATTAGTTTGATGCTGACCCGAGACACGAAAATTAAGGATAAAAAAATCCCAATCCACGATGCATTGCCCCTCAACTATCAGTTCTAGGCGAAAGACCCGTAGACTATTAGTAGTGGAACAGGTTGTGAATAAATGGAAACAACCATTTATAATGCGATTTGTTTATTATTTTACAATTTGGATTCACTTGACTCGACAGTAAAGTATTTTTCAACTAGGGGAAAAGCATCGCATTACACTGGATTGGTGTTTACGAAAGGGTGCAGAATGATGATTTTCTGTTACATTTTTTGCATTTATAACTGCTAGACAAACATGCAACAGACTTACCTTTCGCAGTATGTTTTTAGAGTTTTTAACTTTCTTTTAATCCCACGAGTAATGATTGCTATTTTTAATGTTTTAATGTCTTCGAGATGACGCGTTGCGCAGGAGAAGTAATAAAATCAGTTGTACCTCTATTAAATGATACAATGCCGGTACCTCTAAAAAACCCCATACAAGCAATGTCAACATAATCGAATTAGAAAAGTTTCAAATATTAAAGTTTTGAGTTGTTAATTTAATTCATAAGTTTAAATTTTTAAATAATTCGATTAATATGAATGCCAAACCCGTTGGATTGTTTATCAAAGATGAATGTTAGTTATCATGCAAATTAGGTTTCTTTCTCTTCCATGACTTTCATGAAAGTTCCATGATATTTTTTAAAAAATAAAATACAATAAAATACAACACAATACTATACAATACCCTGCAATACAATATAATACAATACAACTGAACAATACTATAATTGTTCATAAGGTAACGTAAATCTTCAAAATTTCATTGGATCTGCTTTATTGCACCTTTCGTCCTATTTTCTTTTCAACGTTCTAAATTTTCCTTCTGAACATCGCCGAAAGGAACTGTTTTGTAATAGTATATGGCTATTGTAAAACAATAACATAATTAGTCAATCAAGCACAAAAACTGTTACAGCTCCGTATCCGTATGTCTTCTTTGATTCTGACCTTCTCATCGTTCAAATAATGTGCAGTTTCCATCAAATACAATATGTAAATATATATACGGTACAACCAAATCTGCACATGACATCTTTTCGGCAAAGTATAAATTATAATGTCTTAAACAGCAATAAACACGAAATTAAGAAAAGCAATAAGTTTTCGTCTATGAAAGACATTGTTGTTAAAACAATATCAAATTGGGACTGGTTATGTATTAGCACCTGTACTGGTAAAGGAGCCAGGAAATCGAGTGTGTACAATGGTAAACCATTCTAAAGGTTCGTATGAATTAACATGCCTCGTACACGTTATACAATAGTTGGGAAGAAGTAGAATGAACAAAAAAAGCGCTAGCACTTTAAAAGCAATATATGCACAAATTATGTACTTAAACTGTATCAAGCGCAATGAGTTTCGAATGATTGATGATTTTATTAAATTATTATTTTTTTCCCAAGAACACCTTTGGAAAATTAATACGTTTAAATACAGTTCCAAACTAGATATTGTTCAACGCTTGTCATGCGCACCTTACAACAAAAGGGTATATTACGCAAACAATACCATTTGTGCCTACGTTTATAATCATGTATCAGCAGAAAGTTGGAAAATATTTCTTTATCAAGGCCCTAAAAACCTATCATAACATTGCCTAACCCTACCACAAGCTCCCTTCCGAGTAGGTATAAGTTAGATAAAAAGGAAACGCGAAGGATATAAATACCGACTAAAGTTGATTTCCCAACGGAGGACAGGAAAATTCATACTGCTTGTCACACAAACACACCGCTTCAAACCGTACACAGAGCAACAGCACATCTTCGATACTGTGAGTAGGGTAATGAATAAAAAACTACCGTCACTTGTTCGATGCTTACTTACCCTTACGTTACCAGTGTGCAAGTTTTCTCGATTCAACGATCAACGGTCGAAATATCACCACAGTCGCTACCTTGATTAGGATTCGTATGGACATGCAGTATGATAGAGCATAAAATACCATCTACTCTCTGGTCGAATATACCATCTCAAACATTAAATTGCAATCGATGGAAAGAGTTGAGCGCTCCATAATTCATCCTCTGATTCTCTTTTTTTAATATTAACTCTAAAATATTCTGCCCAATTTAATACATATCACGTAACACACGTGCTTATGTTGTCTCTATTAAATTTAAATTATCTTCTATTTCGTTGAATTGGGCGAAACAGTATTGATGATTATACTCCCTTTTAATGATTCTACCATGATTCGAGGCATATTGTTTTAAATTAATAGAAACAGTGCATAGATTAAACCAGAACAAAGACACACCGAATGTGTTTGTGAAATTATTACTGCTAAATAAAAAGCAATCAAATGCACTAACCACCGGCGTTGAAGGCAATTTTCACATCTGTCCATAACGTACAGCAACCATTTGACTGTGATGGCAATTAAATTCTCACACCGCTTCTGGTAATTGCAATCGGAACAGCGTAGGTGGCATATTTACAGCATTAGCAAAAAAAAGACCGGCAGTGCGAAATATTTCTCCGATACTGAAGGACGCATGCTGGGAAACTAGGGTTCAAAACCAATATATCAAGCCACCAGAAACGGAAACAAATAGCACACCCGTGGTCATCTGTGAAATAATTTGAAATCGCCCAATCGTGGTTAAATAATTGCTTCAGTGGACATTTAACTGCCCATCCGATAACCACTGGCAAATTTTGCGCCTGTTATAACATTGGTCAGTTTGCACGGCCTGATCGGCCACAACGACCCAATTACGCTAGATAAACTGCATGGTCAAATGCATGACATTTACTTCTTTTTCCCTGCTTCAGCTGTTAGCACTAACCTACAGTTATATTAACATCAAAAAGACATGTCTAATGGTGTTCTTTTACAGGAAATCTGAATTATTGATTAAAGTACAAATAGAAATATCGTGCAATAATAGGGAAATTTAAATCTAGGAGGAAATTTATTGAAATTTTGATTCATAATGTCATGCTAAAAAAGGTCTACATTCGATTAAGCTCATGTTAGTTGAGATCTTCTTGCAGCATTGAAGAAATAACGTGTAATAAACAGCTAAATATCAATAATTCTATAGTAAATGTTCAAAAAAGATGAGTTCTACCATTCCATTTTGGCATTGCATTTGTTATTCATAAGAAATGACTTAAGCAGTAGCTTAAAATAACTTGTAAACTACGTTCAATTGAGTTGAGTTGAACCTGTTTAGCTGCATGTATATCTATCATTCATTTATCATGATTAAATGATTTATTTAACTAATTTATTCAATACGTAAATTAAATAAAACAGCAACAAAAATTAGTAAATCAAAGTTTTACAAATTTAATAAATTGCTTAGAGCCTAGCCATCATCTATCTAACATTAAATAATATTATGTTATCTCAATCTATCGTCACCTAGCCGTTGTTTGGTTTAAATTTGATTGAATTTAGAAGAAATTAACCAAACTCCAATACACTGTCTGGCTGTGTTTAGATTAGTCTAGAAAACCTTTACAAATGCGGTAGTGATTATTGATATGAAGAAGTAGATGCTTGTCTATACATTTTAATCCTTTTCCTCATTTAGTACATTCTGTTCTCGCTGTTACGGAAAATGCATTCCAAAGACATGCGTGTATCTCGAATATTGCGTTTTCAGACAGAGTACTGCTAATAAATGAGTGTTATAAAGTAATACGGCCTTCTCGGACCGTTCCTCATGAATAAAGAAAAAGAGTATTATTGATGAATCTCAGTATATTTAAAGAAAATAACAAAAGAATCATATTCATACTTCATCAACCTCTGGAAGTTAGACATCAAAATTTCGTATTGATGTGAGAAATCGGCAGTGGCATGTGAGATGCTCTGGGTATGAGGGTGAGAAAACATAAACTAGAAAATTAAAAAAAAAAATACTACGCTCGGATTGATTGAAGCTACCACTAGTGAGGAAAATCTTTGGAGACCATGACGAATTAGTGTCCCTAAAGGCTGTTTTATTCATAGGGTTTTATATGGTGCTATTGGCAAAGCCTTGTACTTGGACTCCTGTCAATTATCATTTATTGGCTATCCCAGGCCATTCTTGTATTGCAATCATGGTACCTCAAAATTCTCTTCCCAACCACTCTGTTTGGTTGTGCTAACCCAAAAAGGGAGGGGCAAAAGGCAAAATACTCAAAAAAATCCTATAACGTTTCTTCATCCTATAACATACGTATACCTGTCAGGATATTCCCAGTATATTGTTGGTTCTTTCATTGCTACCCTGGAGTCGGTTAGCTTTCTTCGGTACATTGATTACCACTAACAAAGTACCTTCAAGCTGTGCTGAGTTTTCTGATTCTTCACTAATGGCTTCATGGTTTAACGTGTTGTCATATAACATAGACTTAAGCCAGCGGGAGATCTTAAACTTTTTCCAAAACCGCATTTATTGCTACCGTAACTGTTGAGTTCAACAGTGTGTTATTCTATGCGTCGCAATTGTTAAGGTTAAATATCTATACTACAACACATACCTCGTACGGCAATTCAAAAACGTACAATAGTAAAGAAGAGTGCATGTTTCAAATGATAATAGAACGGAATGATTCAATTTGAGAAAATATTACATTAAAATGACATCAAAACCATACATCTCTTACTAACATACTATGGCATAAATATATTTCCCTTCCATTTTTTTACATTTAATAACTTTGTAAAATTACGATCACATTGAAAACCCATTTCTCTGTCAGCATATAATGTTCATCATTTAATGAAACACATCATTTATTTCGGGTTTTACAATACAAATGATGTCCATTGATTTTACGGTCTATTGAATCAAGTGAATCAATTTCTAAGTTGAATGAACAGCTGAACTATAGTTCTCACTAAAAACAATCAAGAATAGAATTAATATTACGGGCTATAAAATCAATCTGCAAGACTTTTGTTTCGATCTGATGTTTTCCTGCAATAAGTCTGTTGATCAAAGTAATAGCCATTTAACATCCTTGGGCAAGGTTTTGTTTGCGTTATTGATCTGAGCTATAAACATTGCTTTTAGATCCGTATTTCGTATAGAATCTTTACAAGCTTTAAGGCTAGTGTGAAGAAATTTCATCATTTTAAAAAAAGAGTAAAAAAGATTGCTAGAGTTGTTTTAGTCAACTATATAATAACGATTTTAATTTTTTCCATTCATGGGAACAAGCCCCGTATGGACTGTCCCTAGTAGCAAGGACTAACTATACTGCGTGGTATTTAATAAATTTTGAAAGCTTATATAGGCTGCCATCGCCGCGTAAAGCCATTCTGCAAAAAAGAAGATTAAATTGTCTTGATTTAGAATACAGCCCACAATCCACATACTATATTGACCAAGAGTGTCCGTAACCGCTCACTGTCTTGTGCCTTCGTCTGCAATTCCGTTATTGCTACCTTACTGGACCCGCCTCAACGCCATCTTGCTCCCTTAACTTGGACCTACCTCTAATATAATTAATTACCTCAATCCAATATGATCGCAACAGATTTTCAATCTGTTTCACATACTGGGCTTGGACCCATAATGAGCATGTTGTTAAGTAGTACGAATTTACAACTGTTTCAAACGACCGATACCATTTGGCTATTGTTAGTTTAATTAAATTTAGCATTATAAACACAGTCAAACAAACCCTGATACAGCTCCGATTGGCTACTAGTGGTTTCGGACGGCTCCGTCACCTTGGGACGGAATCGTCGGCTTGATTTAACACTTTGACCGCCGGCCTGACGTCACAGTTTTTGAGTGAGCACGTAGCGCATGGCAAGAGAGCGATGAGAACGACAGTTTCTCGTGCCATTG